>SKCR01007676.1:0-24551 GCA_019454045.1 Zanthoxylum bungeanum | reverse complement strand
ACGGAAAACAGCTTCGCTCTGGATAGACCCCTCGGAATTCCATTGGTAGTTTGACTATGTGTCTATGGAAGTCCGAATCAGGGTAGGTGTATTGGTCTTAACATGAGACTTACACCACTAATACTTGCGACAATCAATATACTTTGGTTTTGGTCATCCAGGGCTTTAATGTACGCCTATTCTGGGTATATTGAGAATCGTAGTGTATTGGGTGTGATGTCGAGATGGAAGTATCACTCCAGTCATAATGGATATGATGATCACGTAGGATACGGAATTTGTTCTTTTTATGCTACAACTATCGGGATATTATGACTAGGTCATGTCTATCCGATTATAGAAACTAGTTACCAGAGATCCGATATGTGCTTCGTACGGGGCAAACACATTTCCAGCCCCAAGCCTTGCACGTGACATCCGATACTGGATCGAAATATGCAATACTACGTATACTACGCCTAATATAGATCACATATTCCAGTAAGAATATTTCTGGAGAATTGGGTAGGCATGGCGCTTTGCTAGAAGCCAACCTTGTCTTGTAAATCGGTAAAAACGTAGTACTAGGTACGTACGTGTTCGGATAGTCCGACGACCGAATTTACAGCAAACATATTTGGGGATCTCATGGGTCACTTCCCGAAGATTCACCAATGACGTATGACTCGCACTTTATTAATCTGGGATTAATTAGATGAGAGAGAAAATTAATCTGGGATTAATTACAGAGATATTTTATCTGGATAAAATATTAATTAAGAGAGAATACGATTAATTTGGAATTAATCGATAAAATAATATATTCGATATATTATATGAAATTGTATTTCGACGCGGAATTAAAATTAGATTTTAATTCAGGCGAACGAGTTAATTTGGAATTAATTCGTTAGCGATGTGAATAGTAATTTGCTAGGCAAAGTTATTTAATTAATTAGATTTAATTTCATCGTAACGGAAAATTCGTTAATTCGGAATTAGCGAACCTGAGCCCGGGAGTGTTTGCGGGCGCACTCACATTGCGAATTTAAGTGCGGCCCACAAGTCACATCACGCGTCACATCACTCGTCATTCAAGTGATGGATGTCTTGTCACTTTGAGTGATTGACAACCAGTCACTTGTTGGTTTCTATTAAGGTCCCAAGATCAATAATAAGCATGAAAACATGTGTGAATAACAATCGAGAAGTTACAGAATACTTACATCGAGCGGTTGAGAGACGCGGAGGCAACAAAAACTTCAAATTCTGCTCCTCACAGTCACGGCAGTAACACTGTCACAGCCCACTGGTTTCGGCCATTGGAGCTCATTCGTCAAGCTCTGAGCTTCGTCAAACGATTCCCGGCTCATGGGTGAACTTCCCTATCACCTTCGCATGTCTCGTAAGTGTGCTAGCACTTGTTATTTTGCCACAAAATCCCACTCTAGCATCCCCCACTGTTCGGTTTTTGGAACAAAACCAATGAGCATTTTTTGCCTCCTTGGGCGTGAATGGAGAGAGATGAGAGAAATAGAGAATTGTGTGATGTGTTCCAAATTTGTGTATCTTATACACAAAAATGAATTTCAAATTCATTTGGAATGAATTTGGCCTTTTAAAAGTCAAACAATTAAATGCCACACCTTCGTCCATCAACTCACATCAAGTTGTCAAGTCACATCACTCAAAGTGACAAGTGATTTGACGCTTGAAGTGACGCTAGATGCGACTAGCGATTTGACGCTTGATTTGACTTGCGTGCCGCACTCGAATTCGAAATGCAAATGCGCTCACAAATAATCTCGGGCTTGGGTTCGCTAATTCCAAATTAATGAATTTTCCGTTGCGTCGTTATTAAATGAGTACGCCTAGCGAAATCACTATTCACGTCGCTAACGAATTAATTATAAATTAATTCATTCGCCCGAATTAAAATCTAATTTTAATTCCACGTCCAAATCCAATTTCATTTAATATATCAAATATATTAATTAATCGATTAATTCCAAATTAACCGTTATCTCTCTTAATTAATAATTTATCCCAAATAAAATATCTCCACAATTAATCCCAGATTAACTTTCTCTCTCTTCTAATTAATCCCAGATTAATTTAGAGTGCGAGTCATACGTCATTGGTGAATCTTCGGGAAGCGACCCATGATATCCCCGGATATGTTGGCTGTAAATTCGGTCGTCGGACTATCCGAACACGTAAGTACCAAGTACTACGTTTATACCGATTTACAAGACAAGGTTGGCCTCTAGCAAAGCGCCATGCCTCCCCAATTCTCCTGAAATATCCTTACATGAATAAAAGATCTATATGAGGCGTAGCATACATAGTATTGCGTATTTATGTCCAGTATCAGATGATCACGTGCTAGGCCTGGGGCTGGAATTGTTTCTGCCCCGTACGAAGCACATGTCAGATGTCTGGTAACTAGTCTCTATAATCGGATAAACATGACCTTGTCATTTTATCCCGATGACTGCAGTACTTAAGAGTACTAGTACCGTATTCTACTTGACCATCATCTCCATATGACTGGAGTGACACTTCCATCTTGACATCACACCCAACACACTACGATTCTCAATATACCCAGCATTGGCATACACAGAACCTGTTAAAGCCCTGGATGACCGCAACCAAAGTATATTGATTGTCACAAGTATTAGCGGTGCAAGTCTCAGGTTAAGACAAAATACACCTACCTTGATTTCGTTCTTCCATAGACACATAGTCATACTACCAATGGAATTCAGAGGGGGTCTATCCAGAGCGAAGCTGTTTCCCGTACCATCGGTGAAACACAACCTCCTATTACACTTGCATGAGTATCCTATTCCTAAATATATGAGAACTATGTCGTTGTGTCCTCACAATGCGCACAAGTGTAATACTAGTCTTTTACGCATTTATCGATGTCCAATCTCGACAATGCTCTAGCTAGGGATATTTAAAGATTTATCCTTCGTGGACTGATACAGTCTCATATCATTCTCCGTCCAGGAAAAAATCACAATGACCTCATATCATTTATATATCTAGGTGATCTAATCACAAATGATAAGAGTGCAATCTCCTTTGTCACATAGTTAATTTGTACAACAACACCATGATCTGTACAAATAGTGACTCTATGGGTCATAATTTCCAACAATCTCCCACTTGGCCTATAGCCAGTCACTCGAGTGTCTTACACCCGAACTATGTACGGTTGGCTCAAACTGCTGAGAAAAGGCTTTCGTCAGTGGATTTGCATGATTATCGTCTGACGCGATTTATTCGATCATCACACATCACTGTTGGAAAGTCTAATCCATGTCCCAAGATCAAAAGCACAAGCAAAATATATATAAAAGAATGAACTATATTGAAGTATGGCGGAATCAATACTCACAAAAACGGAATGTGGATGCGTTTGATGAAACAAAACTTGCTCCTTAGTGCAGTGAAGGATTCGGCCAAGCAGAAAAGAGAAGCTCCAAGCTATATTTGATCCTTCCAAGCTCTAAGATGAGTTTCCCATAACACCTTGTATGATCCCTTGATGTTGCTAGCCAAAGTTGTGTATTAGAGTTCCAAACAAGTACACTTTCTTCTTGTGTCTTGCCACAAAACAAATGAAGATTTGGAGAGCCAAAACAATGCTCACTGTTTTGGTAATTTGAGAGAGGAGAAGAGATTTTATTTTTGTTTCAAAAATCAATTTATATTTATTTCATAATAATTATTAAATAATAATATACTTATGACACAAACCATGCAAAGGCTTAGAGTGTCTAACACTCAATTTCCATGCAATACCCTTGAGTGCTTTGTACACTATCTTCATGCAATACATCAACAATTAAATAATGCAAATAATGACATGTGTCATGTGGGCCCCACACGTTTCCAAATGAAAGTGGGCCCACGTGCACTCACGCGTTCGGATCCGATATTTCCGAAATACCGAACTTACGTCGCGACGTTAATTAAATCGAATTTAATAAATAATTGCGCCTAGCGAAATTATTATTTACGTCGCTAACGAATTAATTCTAAATTAACTCGTTTGCCCGAATTAAAATCTAATTTTAATTTCGCGTCGAAATCGAATTCCGATTATTATATCGAATATAATAATTTTACGATTAATTCTAAATTAATCGTTCTCTCTCTTTATATAGTACTTTATCCAAGATAAAGTCTCTCTGTAATTAATCCAAGATTAATCGAGTTTGAATCATACGTCATTGGTGAATCTTCGGGAAGCGACCCAAGAGACCTCTAGATATGTTGGCAGTAAATCCGGTTGTCGAACTATCCGAACACGTACGTACCAAGTACTACGTTTTTACCGATTTACAAGACAAGGTTAGCCTCTAGCAAAACGCCATGTCTACCCAATTCTCTAGAAATATTCTTACTGGAATATTAGATCTATAACAGGCGTAGTATACCATAGTATGGTGTATATCGAACCAGTATCGGATGATCACATGTAAGGCCTGGGGCTGGAGATGTGTCTGCCCCGTACGATACACATATCGGACATCAAGCAACCAGTCTCTTTGAATCGGATAATCCTGACCTAGTCATATTATCCCGATGGTTGCAACCATTATAGAGTACTAGTTCTGTATCCCTCGCGATCATCATCTCCATATGTCTGAAGTGATACTTCCATCTTGACATCACACCCAATACACTACGATTCTCGATAAACCCAGAAGAGGTGTACACAGAACACGTTAAAGCCCTGGACCACCAAAACTAAAGTTTACCGATTGTCGTAAGTACTAGCGATGCAAGTCTCAGGTTAAGATCATATGCACCTACCCTGAAGCGGACTCCCATAGACACGCAGACATACTACCAATGGGATTCCGCGGGGTCTATCCAGAGCGAAGCTGTTTTCCGTACCATCGGTAAAACACAACCTCCTACCGCACTTGCATAAGTATCCTATACTTAAATATATGAGAACTATGCCGTTGTGCCCTCACAACATGCACGAGTGCAGTACTAGTCTATTCCGCATTATCGATGTCCAATCTCGATAATACTACGACTAGGGATATTTAATGATTAAACCTTATGGATTGATACCGTCTCATATCATCACAATCCGGAACTAATCATAGGGACTTTTACCATTTATATATCAAAGTAAATAAATTACAAAACTGTAAAAGGCAATTCATTACTACATAGTTAATTTTGTACAATAATACAATATCATTTACAAAATAGTGACGTTATGGGTCATTACTGTCTAACAATCACCACGATGTATGATCTGAACAAATCATATGAATATCGAAGTATGTATCTGGATCGTTGATGAGACCATTAATTCTTTAGCCTGTGCTAACGCCTAGCTCAACTGCTAACATAATTATATCTAATCTAATTAGATTTTTATCGACCCAGAAGGCTTCTATTGCTGTCTCAGCTATAGCAATAACCTGAATTTATAGTTTATTCGGTAGCAGTATCTTGCTTGGAAGATTTCCAGCTCACTGTTCCGTTATTCAAACTGTATAGTACCGTTTGCGACTTATAATCATTTTTATCGGTTAGGAAACTTGCTACAGTGATCCCAGTCATTTCAAGTTCTTCTTCTCCATAGATTAAGACAACATCCTTAGATCTCTAAGATACTAAGTATGTTCTTAACATCAATCCAATGACTATCACTTGGATTGGCCTGTTTGTGAATTCATATGCTCAAAGCGTATGAGACACCAGGTCTCGTACATTTTCAATGTACGATTCCACGGAGAGTTTTCGCAAGCCAAGCTTTCGCTGATAGTTATTTATGGGAATATCATTTCCAAGAAATGACATACATTATCATTATTATATAGGACAGCCACAGTGCGCTCCCACTTACCCTCTTATATACACATGAATCATTTCGTTTTGATTTATATCATAATCCATTATGATCACATCAAAACGATAATTCCTAGAACCTATGCTTGCTTCAATCCAAACATAGATCGAATAACCCGCAAACCTTGTTTTCTAGTTTTGGTACGACAAAATCGACAGGATGTTGTAAACATCCTCTGAAAGGTCTTCTTTTCAGGAAAGCGATTTTCCTGTTAAGCTGACATATTTTATAAATGAAACATGCAGCTTTAGCAAGCATTATCCAAATGGATTTACCGTGGCAACAGGTAAAAAAGGTTGAATCGTAATCAACACAATGTTGATAACGATACCTTTCCGCTAAAAGCCTAGCTTTATACGTTGGTATGTTGCCATCCATGTACGTCTTCCTTGATGACTTATAAGTACCAATAGGCACAATGCCTTGCGGTACAGCAACTAGTATCTAAACTTGGTTGATATACATGGAATCCATTTCGGACTCATGACACTTTTTCATAATAGGGAGTCGATACCTTGTATCACTTCCTTATACGTTGTCAGTTGGTATGCCTCAATAAGACTGACATCTTTATGAGGTGAGATCAGAAACCCATACCCTAGGTTGTTTTCTGACTCTCTCCGACTTACGTGGTTCTTGTGTATTCGAAGATTAATGGTAATAGTTTCATCCTTGATGAACTATTTGTGTTCCATTAGGAATCGGTGCCATGAATAGTATTACTCCGATTTTCATCGAGTTTTACTATCCTCCCACTTACCACTGCATATCGGTATTCCTCTTAGGAAAATGGCATGGTGAGCAACAATTATATTGTTCTCTCGTGAGTTGTATATGTACAATACTTTGGTATCCCTAGGATTACCGACAATTGGCACTTATCCAATTGGCACTTATATAATGAAACACTTTAGTATTCTAAAATATAAAGGTTCACCCGCAGCGGTTCAAACACTGATACAGAGATAATGTATCTAGTCAAACTAGTTACATTATAACAATTTCCTAATTTAAGTACACACCATAAGGTAGTTCCTAAACTTAGGTACCTGCGGTTAAAACAGCGAGTTTCGTCCCCTTTTCAATTCACAAATAAATCTTAATTGAGGTCAGTATCCTGCTCATAGCAGATTCTGAACATCAATATATATTTATATCATACTAAGTATCTAAAATCCAATTTTAATACTAGTAGTGAATATATTATTGACAAACATATTTGAAGTCAGAGCCTTGCTCGTCTTCAATTCCTTCATGTCTGTTATCTTCCTAGAAGATTATAATGATTTTGCCTTTGCCCTTTTCATATTCCAGTAGCCTTTGGCCAAGCCTCGGGTTTCTAGAATATTGAAGTAAGGTGCGCCTTGCGCTACTTGACTTATTGCAAATTTTGACTTTGTCTCCTTGAGAATAGTCATTAACTCTCCAAGAGTTAAGTATTGCAATTTAGTACTTCTAAGATCTAAAATAGATCTATGAAGATCCTTCAATTTCATTATCATACTTTAAGGATCTAATCCTTAGTTCTGATTCAGAAATTAAGGAGTCTACTGCGACAAGCTTAATGGATTAAGCACTAAAGTTATGATTACATAAATCTTCCAAAGATTATGCTCGACCGTTTGCTTAACTCCGGGCTTAGGCCTAATATGTTATTTTTTCAAATAAAGTAACTTATTAGTTTTTCCAGGACCATCTTGAAATTTATTCCCAATTTGAAAATTAAACCATTTAAATACACTTTCCCTAGGATTATGTTTTAAATGTCAATCTTTCAATTTTATCTTGATTCTAATAGTCCAACTATTTAATCAATGATTAAGGTACTAATTATTATAATGATTACAATAGTATAACTATTTAATCAACTATAATTTAATAGATTAAATTCAATTATATTGATTACTATAATCCAATTATAAAATAACCTATAAATGAATAGTTTGAATATATAGTCCAACTATTTATTAAAACAACAATTTTAAATATTAGTCCAACTAACATTTAATTTATTTGACGAAATGATATTTGTTGAGCGCGTATGGCGAGTAATTGAACGAGTATTGCAAATTCAATTCTTGCCTCCCATGATTTTTCGGCGAGCCTCTAACCCTCTGTCGAGTACTCGGGAAACCATGTTTCCTAGCGGGCTAGGATCCCGTTAAATATCACACAATCTTGACTTTGGCCAACAAAAGGAATTGGATCCAATCCAATTCCTAGATCCGGTAGGGGGACATCCTAGTCCGAAACATATATCTTATATATGCCAATACATCCAATGTATTACCTAACCTTTTTCCTCTGAATCAACTAAGCCTTTTCTTTGGCACAACAAACTTAGTGATCCCAGTTAAGCGTGACCCATTGACCATGGAAAGCTTCGTAATCAATGTCGATGGACAAGAAGTGGTCTTGACTTTGGCCAACAAACCACAACTTGGACAAGACACCAATATGTATATGTAACAAAGCCTTCATGATTCAAACACATTCTCGACGGACAAAGGCCTTGACTTTGGCCAACAAGCCAATGCCAGTCTCGGATCTTGAGTGAAAATCATTCAATGGAAGGAAAGACGTTTAATATTATGCGAGCGTTTTTCGAGTGCAAATTGGCAACCAATTTATTATCTTTGTTAAGGTCTCATCATCATACACCCTTAAACATGCATTCTAAACACATAATAAAAGCCTATAAATAAATAATAATGATATGCGGATGGATACTTTACACATTGATCCTAGATCAAATCTCTCCATTTCTCTCTCCCGCTAGCACAAGTATTTACTTCTACCTGTTACACTACACTTCTAAATAAACCTCATTTATATTGAAGGAATATGTGAGAAGAGAATACAAAGAATAAGGAGGTGATAAGGCTGGACACGTAGGTCCAATTTAATAAATCAAATTTATTACAACAATTTATAAAATTGTCCCACCCATCTAATTTCCATCCGATATACATTATTCATGCATCGCAACCATGTATTCACACAAGCATGTTATCAATCAATTTAATCAAATTAATTAATCTGATAATTAGTGATCATCCAATGTTCAAACAATGATTTGATTTTGCTCGAGTGAAACTCGTTTTGCGAATAAGTACTTAAAGTACAAATTCTTGAATTAAATTAAACTACATAATTAAATCCAATTTAATATGCATTCAATTCTAATTCACTATTTAATTCCAAATTAAATACTACACTTTAATTACGAACCTTTACAACTTAAATTCCAAATTTAATCGCTACGGGTCTCAAAGACTGATTAACGTCCAACGTCAATTTAATTAAAGTCCAATGGGCTTTTAATTAATTTCTTAAGGCGTGGACTTTTGGTCAACTCGGGTCAAACCGAATAACCAAAATCCAATCCGGGAATTACCCATAAGCCTAGAAATCAATCTTGGCCCATTAGGCCCAATTAAACTTTAATGGTCCATTAAGTCGCATTTGGGCTTTATGGAGGCGGTTTTGGGCCCAATTGGATCCAACCAATTTTGCCTAAACCCAAATTTGTACAACAAAGCCCAATAAGCCCATTAACAACTTTAAAGGCCCAAATCCAATTTTAAGCCCATTTAACCAAACACAAAAATTCCAAATTTAATGTTTAATTAAACCAAAGTGTATAACACAATTAATTAACCAAGACAATATTTCCAAAACACCAATTAGCCCAATTATTGAGTGATTGACAAATGAGTTGTCTACCTGATGAATATACGTAGGCGAGACTGTGCCTCTGCTGTGACCAGAAATATATTCACGGGATCCACTTTTCACTATTTTTATTTAATTTAATTATTTAATCTTTGTATTCTGTTTGGGGATTACAGTATTGCATGATTTAGTGGGAGAGGCATTTTTAGGTTAAAAATCTATGATCTATTTTATGCTTTTGATATTATATGAAACTGCTTAATTTCTGCTAACCGTTTTTCGTGATCTATATGATAGATTTGCGATGGCGGCACCATCCACAAATCAGTTTGCGAGTATGGTTGATGCGAACAAACTCAAAGGCGCTGAAAACTTCGCTGACTGAGACTTGGATTTGAGGATTGTCCTCGATTCTGAGAAACTGGGATATGTTCTTGAGGGTCTGTTGCCCCTTGCTTTTGGTGCGGATGCTTCGGAGGAGGAACACCAAGTTTTTGAAACTTGGAAGAATGATGATTTAAGAGTTAAATCATACATCCTTAGTTCACTGTCTCCGGGACTCAAGAAAGAGTATTATGGCATGTCAGATGCCTATACAATGATGACTCGATTGAGACAGTCATTTGAGAACCAAGAACAAGTGATTGTTCACAAAGTCGCAATGGAACTGTTCCATGCGCGGTTGGATGAGGGGCAAGCTGTTTGCCCGCCTTTTCTTTCAAATGATCAATTTGATCGATCAATTGAGGCAACATAATCTCATTCTAAATGACATTCTCGGTAGGAGTGTCATTCTTGGTTCTCTCCCAGCTTCATATCGCCAGTTCGTGATGTACTTCATCATTAATGGGACTGTCTGTACCTACCAAGAGCTACATAGGATGTTGCTCACGGCGGAAGAGGACCTCAAGAAGGGAGTACCGACTCGCCCTCCGAGACCTACTTCACTCTCTGCTTCTTCCCAGACATGGTCAAAGGGAAAGAAGAAGAAAGGGAAGAAGAAGAAGGGTTTCGGTCCTCAACAACAGGCAAAGATAGCTAAGCCCAAGAGGGCTTCTGAAGACAAATGCCACCATTGCGGCAAAGTCGGGCATCGGAAAAGGAACTTTCCTGATTACATCGCCCAGCTGAGGAGAGATAAAACATCTATATCAGGTACATTTATTTTTCCAGTTATTGATATATCTTTGGCTTGTGAAGCCGTTACATCCAACTGGATTTTAGATTCTGCTTGTCCCATTCACATTTGCAATTCGTTGCAGGTGCTGAAGGAAAATAGGAGGCTGAAGCCCAGAGAGATGCAGTTGCGATTCGGGAGTGGAGACTCTTTGGATGCAGTTGCAGTGGGAGTATGCGAGATCTCATTGCCGAATGGGACACTTTTGTTAAATGACTGCCATTTTGTACCAGGATGTGTAGATAATATTATATCACTTTTTGTATTGGATACAGAAGGCTTTTGTATTAATATTAAGAACAGTTCTTTATATTTATATGATAGAAATAATATTCAGATCCTTAGTTGTCCAAACCAGCATGGTCATTATACATTGCAAACTTCAAAAGATATTTTGAATACTGGAATTAATAAACGTAGTTTACCTGTAATTAATTATACTGAACTTTCGCATATGCGGCTTGGTCACATTGGCGTTAAACGCCTTACCCAATTGGTTAGGAATGGTTTGATACCAGATCTTACCATTGAATCTTATCCAACTTGTGAATCCTGTATTCAGGGTAAGATGACCAAAGCCCCATTTTCTGGTGTTGGACACCGCGCCACTAACTTACTGGAACTCATACATTCTGATGTATGTGGTCTAGTAAGTCAGACTGCTCACAGTGGTTATTCGTACTTCGTTACCTTTACCGATGATCTGTCACGGTACAGTTATGTCTATTTGATGCGACATAAATAAAAAACCTTTGAAAAGTTCAAAGAGTTCCGAAATGAAGTAGAAAAACAAACTGGCCAATATATTAAATGCCTTCGATCTGATCGAGGCGGTGAATATATGAGTGGTGAGTTCATGGATTATATGAAGGAGAATGAGATTCTCGCTCAATATACTCCTCCAGGTACTCCACAGCACAATGGAGTGTCTGAGAGGAGAAATCTGACTTTATTGGATATGGTCCGATCAATGTTGAGTTTCACAGATTTGCCCTATTACTTATGGGGCTACTCTCTTTTAACTGCTGCACATCTTTTGAACAAGATTCCTTCAAAAGCTGTTCCTACGACTCCGTATCAGATATGGTTAGGTAGGAGACCAAATCTTAATTATATTAAGGTTTGGGGTTGTCCTGCCTATGTCAGGGTGAGTCAGCAAGATAATCTTTTGCCTCGAGGGCTAAAGTTTAGGTTTGTCGGATATCCTTCGAATACGAGGGGATATCTGTTCTATGATACCGATCATCGAAATGTGTTTGTAGCTCGCTTCACAAAATTTCTAGAAGTAGAATTTTTGTCAGAAGGTGGTAATCATAGACAGGTTGAGCTTGATGAAGTCCAACCTGAAAACAACGAACCAACGGAGTAACCTGAAGTTCAAGTAGATGAAGGACCTTCAACACACACACTCCGTAGGTCGGAAAGGGTATCTAGACATCCTGAACGCTTGTATTTGATACAAGAAAAGAGTCTGGATGTTCTCTTAGTTGAAGGGACAGATCCTTTCACCTATATAGAATCGATGTTGGACATCGACTCCGTGAAATGGCAATGTGCCATGAAATCCGAGATAGTCTCAATGCATAAGAATCAAGTTTGGGACTTGGTTCCGCTTCCCGAATGAATTGTTCCTATTGGTTGTAAATGGGTTTACAAAAGGAAGCACGGGCCTGACGGTAAGGTTGAAACTTACAAGGCCCGAATGGTAGTAAAAGGTTACACGCAGCGACCTGGCGTCGACTACGATGAAACTTTTTCACCGGTAGCAATGCTTAAGTCTATTCGGATTTTGCTTTCTATAGTTGCGTATCATGACTACGAGATTTGGCAAATGGATATCAAAACAGCTTTTCTAAATGGATTCCTTGATGAAGAAATCTATATGGAACAGCCGAAAGGTTTTACGTCCAGCGAAAACTCGGGCATGGTATGTAAGCTTAAGAAGTCCATTTATAGACTTAAACAAGCTTCACGAAGTTGGAATATTCGATTCGACGAGATTATTAGATCGTCTGGTTTTCTCAAGAATTCAGAAGAATCCTGTGTGTATCAGAAGGCCAGTGGGAGCATGGTCGTATTTTTAGTCCTATATGTTGATGACATCCTAATCATTGGGAATGATTTAGGTATGTTACAAGGCATAAAAGCGTACCTCTGTAAGAATTTCTCCATGAAGGTTCTGGGAGAAGATTCCTATGTGTTAGGGATAAAACTCTATAGAGATAGACAAAGAAGGCTGATTGGGTTGTCCCAATCAACGTACATAGATAAGATCTTGGAACGGTATAATTTTGTTAACTGTAAGACATCAAACATACCGTTCAGACATGGGATTCATCATTCTAAGAAGATGCGTCCACAAACAGAAGATGAGAAGGTTATAATGTCTAACCAACCTTATGCTTCGTGTTTGGGTAGCATAATGTATGCCATGTTATGTACGAGGCCTGATATCAGTTTCGCTGTTAGCTTAACTAGTCGATATCAGTCCAATCCAGGTAATGACTATTTGATGGCCATTAAACATATCCTCAAGTATCTTAAATGTACTAAGGATAAGTTAATAATTTATGGAGGAAACGAACTGCAAGTTAACGGGAATACGGATTCTGATTTCCAATCGGATCCCGATGATAGAAAGTCTACATCTGGATTCGTATTTACCCTTAACGGAGGTGCAGTTTGTTGGAAGAGTTCCAAACAGGGATCGACATCAGATTCCACCACTGAGGCAGAATATATTGCAGCTTCTGAAGCTACAAAAGAGGCTGTGTGGATAAAGAACTTTATCACAGAATTGGGAGTTATCCCAAGTATCGAGAATGTGATTCTGTTATACTGTGATAATACTGGAGCCATTACGCAAGCAAAGGAACCGAGGCACATAAGAAGTCGAAGCATGTGGAATGCAAGTACCACATCATTCGAGAAATTGTGTCGCGAGGGGATATTGTCGTGTGCAAGGTACCGAGTGAAGATAATATAGCAGACCCGCTGACGAATGCCATACCTCCGAAGCTATTTGATAAACACGTGGAGTCGATGGGTATTAGATACAATCGATATTGGCACTAGAGCAAGTGAGAGATTTTGTTGGGGTTGGTGCTCAGAGCGCCAATTCCCGATTGTATTTCTTCTGAATACTTCTATAAAACATTATTATTATGATTAATATATATGCAGTTTCTATAATATAATGTATCTTTAATATGGTAAAGACGTAATGACCTTAGAATGACTAGTCATGATACAGTTGCAAAAGCATCGCAACTGACATTGAGTTGTATCATGACGTTGTCATTCTCAGACAGTTCCTGGTCAAGGTTTACACTACTTGGTCAGTAAAGTAAACCCGTTGAGACTGGTACATGTCGTATACTGGAATATATAATTCCAATGGTTTCTCAATGAACCATAAGTCTTGGAGACTAGTATAGACGTGTGGGTGTTTATAGCGGATAAACACTGAACGACTCACCGAAGATTCTTAACGGATGGTACACCAACGTCAATAAGAATCTTCTCGGGGTTAGTAGCACTTGTGATTCTTAGACTTGAGATGCCATTGTGGGCACATGAGACATCTTCTACACTTAGATGGCAGTCACGTCACCGATCTATTTAGATCAGACCTCCGCATGTTTGTTGGGTGTAGATAGATCCTCAGGGTGTCCAATGTGTATCAAGATAGGATCCGTCAGTTTTTTATACCAGAGCATAGGTAGTCTATATGATTAGCAATCAGATAAAACCATGGGCCCGTGGTAAAGTTTAGAAGCTAGTTCTAAACATTCTTTTAGAGATTGCTAAAAGAATAGTCTACTGGATAATCCCCATAGAGATTTGACGTTTACATCTATATCTCTGGGATTTATCCGAATACCTGTGACGGAGGAATTATACATTTTCCATGACCTTGACCTGTATGATTCAGTGGGATTATCTGTGATCGTCATAATTTACGGGTGGATAAATTATGGACACGAAATTGGATTTCGTGACGGATATACCTTAATCTAGAGAGTCTCAATAATGAAATATACTCGTAGAGCACTAGAGCAACACTTATAAATAATGTTGATTATTTATAAAGTCGTTTAAAGGTTAAACGCAAAATACATGCTTAGGGACCCGATAGTCCTTTCATTAATTATTGTGTATTTACATTTAATACTTGATTAATTTAAATACACATTAATTAATAGTCAAATTGAGATATTTGACTAATATCATAAATGTATATATGTATTTAATATTTAATGTAAATATAATACATATATTTAATAGATTTGTATTTAATTAATTATTAATTAATTAATTAATTGTTAAATGATTAAATTAATTAAAATATAAATATCTTAAGATTTGGATATTTGTTTTTAAGGCTTAGTTGCCTTTCTTGACTTAATTAAAATATCTTTAAAGTGTTTTAGATATTTTATCAAGTTGATTAAATTGAAACCAAATGAAAATGAAATTACAATTATTGTATTGCTTGTTGTATTTTCGGCCAAGGCATGTTTTTGCACAAGTATATATTGTTTTGTTTCATTTAGGGTTTCATTACCAAATTCACTTTAAAAACTCCATTAAAAAGAAACAAAGGAAGCTTGAGAGGAAGAAAGACAAAAACAAAGAAAAGCTTGGATTTTAGTGAGTTTTCTTAACTTACTATTAGAAAGGAAAATGTTCCTTATGTTCTAGGCTACATCTTGTGATGTTCTTATGTTATTCTTTTCTTATTCTTTGTGTTTTTTGATGAATTAAAGTTTGGTAAAAGTCTAAAGCATGTATGAACTTGGAAGTTTATTACTAGTGTAGTAATAAGCATTCTTTTAAGGTTTTGGAAATTTTGTTGCTAATCTAGAGTTTTTGACCCACTCTTAAATGACCTATATTTGATCTTGAGTTGTTTCATTGTGTTGAGACTTTGGTTTGATGGAAGAAAGATGATTAAAGTAATTGATTTAACCAATTTGGTCTAATTTGTCCAATTTGAAGAAATTGAAATATTAGGGTTTAAGACCACTTCCCAATTTGTGGATTTTCATTTATGTTGTGTATAAGGATGTGTATATGATGCATATAAAGTTTCATGTTGAATGGATTTCATTTGGATGTGTCTTGAAGCATGGAAGTGCAAAATGCACAATTTGGAACCTTAGTGAGGCTCACGGCCAACAAGTGAAATTTGGGATTTTTGTTGCTTTTGGTGTTTTGATGTTTTGAACATGCTAAGTTCATCTTAGAAATGATTTAGAATCATTCAAAATTGATTTGATCAATTTCGGACTAAAATGAACAAAATACCAAGTGTTTGGGCAATTCGGTAAATTCACTAAAATATGATTTATTGAATTTTATTTCATAATTTGATTATTGGATAATTAAATAAATATGTTTATTTAATTAATTCGAGAAAAATTTTTGAAATCGGAAAATTTGATTTTCCACCGTTTCCGCTGCGTTACCGGATTTAGCCCCTAAAAACCCCTACACAAACATCCAATTTATTCAAATCATGCTCAAATACAAATTACCAAATTTTAAGCCCTAAACTTTTCATGCTCAAACCTTGCTCTAGATGCCATTGTTGGTTTCTATTAAGGTCCTAAGATCAATAATAAGCATGAAAACATGTGTGAATAATAATCGAGAAGTTGCGAAATACTTACATCGAGCGGTTGAGCGACGCGGAGGCAACAAAAACTTCAAATTCTGCTCCTCACACTCACGGCAGTAACACTGTCACAGCCCACTGGTTTCGGCCATTGGAGCTCATTCGTCAAGCTCTGAGCTTCGTCGAACGATTCCCGGCTCATGGGTGAACTTCCCTATCACCTTCCCATGTCTCGTAAGTGTGCTAGCACTTGTTATTTTGCCACAAAATCCCACTCTAGCTTCCCTCACAACTCGGTTTTTGGAACAAAACCAGTGAGCATTTTTTGCCTCCTTGGGCGTGAATGGAGAGAGATAAGAGAAATAGAGAATTGTGTGATGTGTTCCAAATTTGTGTATCTTATACACAAATGTGAATTTCAAATTCATTTAGAATGAATTTGGCCTTTCAAAAGTCAAACAATTAAAGGCCACACCTTCTTCCGTCAACTCACATCAAGTTGTCAAGTCACATCACTCAAAATGACAAGTGATTTGACGCAAGATGCGACTAGCGATTTGACGCTTGATTTGACTTGCGTGCCGCACTCGAATTCAAAATCTGAATGCGCTCGTAAATAATCTCGGGCTCGGGTTCGCTAATTCCAAATTAACGAATTTTCCGTTGCGTCGTTATTAAATGATTACACCTAGCAAAATCACTATTCACGTCGCTAACGAATTAATTCTAAATTAATTCGTTCGCCCGAGTTAAAATCTAATTTTAATTCCGCGTCGAAATCCAATTTCATTTAATATATCAAATATATTAATTAATCGATTAATTCCAAATTAACCGTTATCTCTCTTTATTAATATTTTATCCCAAATAAAATTTTTCCGCAATTAATCCCATATTAACTTTCTCTCTCTTCTAATTAATCCCAGATTAATTTAGAGTGCGAGTCATACGTCATCGGTGAATCTTTGGGAAGTGACCCATGAGATCCCCGGATATGTTGGCAGTAAATTCGGTCGTCGGACTATCTGAACACGTAAGTACCAAGTACTACATTTATACCGATTTACAAGACAAGGTTGGCCTCTAGCAAAGTGCCATGCCTCCCCAATTCTCCAAAAATATCCTTACAGGAATAAAGGATCTATATCAGGCGTAGTTTACGTAGTATTGTATATTTCTGTCCAGTATCGGATGATCACGTGCTAGGTCTGGGGCTGGAATTGTGTCTGCCCCGTACGAAGCACATGTCGGATGTCTGGTAACTAGTCTCTATATTCGGATAAACATGACCTTGTCATTTTATCCCGATGACTGTAGTACTTAAGAGTACTAGTACCGTATCCTACGTGACCATCATCTCCATATGACTGGAGTGACACTTCCGTCTTAACATCACACCCAACACACTACGATTCTCAATATACCCAGCATTGGCATACACAGAACTTGTTAAAGCCCTGGACGACCGCAACCAAAGTATATTGATTGTCGCAAGTATTAGTGGTGCAAGTCTCAGGTTAAGACCAAATACACCTACCCTGATTTCGAACTTCCATAGACACATAGTCATACTACCAATGGAATTCCGAGGGGGTCTATCCAGAGCGAAGCTGTTTCCCGTACCATCGGTGAAACACAACCTCTAATTACACTTGCATGAGTATCCTATACCCAAATATATGAGAACTATGTCGTTGTGTCCTCACAATGCGCACAAGTGTAATACTAGTCTTTTACGCATTTATCGATGTCCAATCTCGACAATGCTCTGACTATGGATATTTAATGATTTATCCTTCATGGACTGATACTGTCTCATATCATTCTCCGTCCAGGAATAAATCACAAGGACCTCCTATCATTTATATATCTAGGTGATCTAATCACAAATGATAAGAGTACAATCTCATTTGTCACATAGTTAATTTGTACAACAACACCATGATATGTACAAATAGTGACGCTATGGGTCATAATTGTCCAACATCACTATTCATGAGTGATGTGAGTTGTTGGAATGAATTAATTGCCAAATTTTGGCTCCAAAATTGGTTGATTTTTTGAAAGGCTATTACTACTTTTTGGATTTGATTTTTGGTATTGGTTTTGGAGATTAAATAAACCAAAAACTCATTATATTTTTTGCTTCCATCTTCTCTCTCTCTTTACACAGTTTGGAACCTAATTTCCCTCCTCTCCCTCTCTCGGCTTTGGAAGCCAATTCCTTCTCCTTTCTTGACAAAAAACGAGAGTTGGAAGAAGAACAAAGAAAGATTGTGGTAATTTTTCCTATGCTAGCACATGAAGAGTCATCCAAAGGTGATAGGGAACTAATTTCATGAGCATGGAATCACCAATTGAAAGCTTGGAGCATCAATGAAGGTGGAGACCGAAAATGGTGGAACTTCAAAACAGCCCACTGTCGAGCACCTTGGAAGAGAGCTTGAAGATTTTGTTCATCGCATCGCAATCCGATCGTTGTAAGTATGATTCCACCAAGCTTTTATGAGTATTCATACATATATGTTTCATTGCTTAAATTGATCCTTGGGACCATAGAGAAACCCAACACTTATACTATGGAGATGGAGAACTTGAAGTGACTGGGTTCACCGTTGCAAGTTTCCTAACCGATAAAAACGACTATAAGTCGTTATAAAGGTACAATAAAGTTTGAATAACGTAACAGTGAGATGGAAATCTTCCAAGCAAGATATTGTTACCAAATAAAAAGCAAAAGTGGATTATTGCTGCAGGTGAGGCAGTAATAGAAGCCTTTTGGATCGATAATAATCCTAATTAGATTAGGAGTAGTTCTATTAGCAACTGAGCTAGGCTACATCACAGGCTAAAGAATTAATGGTCTCATCAACAATCCAAATATATAATTCAATTATACATCTGATTCATTCGGATCATACATCGTGGTGATGTGATGATCGAATAAATCACATCAGATGATAACTATGCAAATCCACTGATGGAAGCATTTCCTCAGCAGAAGTTTGAGTGAACCGTACATAGTTCGGGTGTAGGACACTTGAGTGATTGGCTATAGGCCAAGTGGGAGATTGTTGGACAATTATGACCCATAGCATCACTATTTGTACAGATCATGGTGTTGTTGTACAAATTAACTATGTGACAAAGGAAATTGCCCTTTTATCATTTGTAATTTGATTACCTAGATGTATAAATGATAAAAGGTCTTTATGATTAGTTCTGGATTGAGATGATATGAGACAGTATCAATCCAAGAAGGTTTAATCATTAAATATCCATAGTCGGAGTATTATCGAGATTGGACATCGATAATGCGTAAAAGACTAGTATTACACTTGTGCGCGTTGTGGGAGCATAACGACATAGTTCTTATATATTTGGGTATAAGATACTCATGCAAGTGTAATAGGAGGTTGTGTTTACCAATGGTACGGAAACAGCTTCGCTCTGGATAGACCCTTCGGAATTCCATTGGTAGTATGACTATGTGTCTATGGAAGTCCAAATCAGGGTAGGTGTATTTGGTATTAACCTGAGACTTGCACCGCTAATACTTGCGACTATCAATATAATTTGTTTTTAGTCATCCAGGGCTTTAACAGGTTGTGTGTACGCCTTTTCTGGGTATATTGAGAATCATAGTGTATTGGGTGTGATGTCAAGATGGAAGTATCACTCCAGTCATAGTGGAGATGATGATCACGTAGGATAAAGAACTGGTGCTTTTATGTACTGCAGTCATCGGGATAATATGACTAGGTCATGATTAGCCGATTATAGAGACTAGTTACCAGAGATCCGATATGTGCATCGTACGGGGCAGACACAATTCCAGCCCCAAGCCTAGCACGTGACATTTGATACTGGATCGTAATACACAATACTACATATACTACGTCTGATATAGATCACATATTCCTTTAAGAATATTTCTGGAGAATCGGGAAGGCACGGTGCTTTGCTAGAAGCCAACCATATCTTGTAAATCGGTAAAAATGTGGTAATAGGTACGTACATGTTCGGATAGTCCGATGACCAGATTTACTTCCAACATATCCGGTTATCTCATGGGTCGCTTCCCGAAGATTCACCGATGACGTATGACTCGCACTTTATTATGTTTTTAGAATGCATGTTTAAGGGTGTATGATGATGAGACCTTAACAAATATAATTAATTGGTTGCCAATTACGCGAAAAACCCTCAACACATATTAATCGTTTGTCCTTCCATTGAGTGATTCTTACTCAAGATCCAAGATTGGCACTGGTTTGTTGGCCAAAGTAAAGACCCAAAAGAGGCGTACACAGAGCCTGTTAAAGCCCTCGACATCCAAAACCAAAGTATAATGATTGTCGCAAGTATTAGCGATGCAAGTCTTAGGTTAAGACAAAATACACCTCCCTGATTTAGATTCCCATACACACATAGTCATACTATGAATGTGATTTCGAGGGGTCTATCCAGAGCAAAGCTGTTTCCGTACCATCTGTAAACATAACCTTCTATCTGTTGGACAAAATGACCCATAACGTCACTATTTGCACAAATCATTGTGTTGTTGTAGCAAATTAACTATGTAACAAGGAAATTGCACTCTCGTCATTTGTGATTAGATCACCTTAGATATATAAATGAAGAAAGGTCCCTATGATTAGTTCCTGGATTGAGATGATATGAGACAGTATCAGTCCACGAAGGATTAATCATTAAATATCCCTAGCCGTAGTATTATCGAGACTGGACATCGATAATGCGGAATAGGCTAGTATTGTACTTGTGCGCGTTGTGAGGGCACAACGGCATAGTTCTCATATATATAAGTATTGGATACTTGTGCAAGTGCGATAGGAGGTCGTGTTTCACCGATGGCACGGGAAACAGCTTCGCTCTGGATAGACCCTTCGGAATCCCATTGGTATTATGACTAGGTGTCTATGGGAGGCCGAAATCAAGGTAGGTGTGTATAGTCTTAACCTGAGACTTGCATCGCTAATACTTACGACAATCGGTAAACTTTGGTTTTGGTGGTGGGGGATCTTAACTGGTTCTGTGTTCACCTCTTCTGGGTTTATCAGAGAGTCGTAGTGTATTGGATGTGATGTCAAGACGGAAGTGTCACTCCAGTCATAATGGAGATGATGTCACGCAGGATACGGTATTAGTGCTCTTTTAGTGATGTGCATCCAATCGTGATATTATGACCAGGTCATGAATATCCGATTATAGAGACTAGTTACCAGACATCCGATATGTGTTTCGGACGGGGCAGACACTTATCCAGCCCCAGCCCTAGCACGTGATTATCCGATACTGGGCCGATACGCACAATACATTAGTATACTACGCTTGATACAGATCTTTGATATTTTTTGATGAATATGTCCGGAGAACTTGGGAAGACTTGGTGCTTTGCTAGGAGTCGACCTTATCTCGTAAATCGGTAGAACGTAGTACTTGGTACGTACGTGATTCGGATACTCCGACGACCGTATTTACTGCCAGATTATCCGGGGATCTCATGGGTCGCTTCCCGATAATCCACCGATGACGCACAACTCGCACTCTTGAATAATCTGGGATTATATAGAAGAGAGAGAGAAAATTAATCTAGGATTAATAACGGAGATATTTTATCCGGGATAAAATGTCGTCTAAAGAGAGAGAACGATTAATTTGGAATTGATCGATGAATTAATATATTCGATATATTAAATGAAATTAGATTTCGACGCGGAATTAAAGTTGGATTTTAATTCGGGCAAACGAGTTAATTTAGAATTAATTCGTTAGCGACGTAAATAATAATTTCGCCAGCCGCAATTATTCGATTTAATTAACGTCGCGACGTAAGCTCGGTATTTCGGAAATATCGAACCCGAACGCGTGAGTGCACGTGGGCCCACTTTCATTTGGAATCGTGTGGGGCCCACATGACACATGTCATTCTAATGCTTTGCATGTAGATAGTGTACAATGCACTCAATGTTATTGCATGGAAATTGAGTGTTTGACACTCTAAGCCATTGCATGTTTTGTGTCATAAATTTATTATTAATTTAATAAATTATGGCATAAATATAAATTGATTTTTGGTAAATCATTTTAATTAACATAACACAACTTCTTCTCTCTCAAATTTCTCTCCTCTCTCACGCCCATTTGAGCAAAGTGTTCACTGGTTTGGAACCAGTTTGGGCGTGAGCTAAAGGGAAGCAAGAGTGGTTTCTCATGGTGAGAAATCAAGTGCTAGCACACTTACAAGTCTTGCGAAGGTGGTAGGGAGGTTCCCCCATGAGACGGGATCCATCCGACGTAGATTGGAGCTCCGTTTTTTCACTCAATTTTCTGTTTTTGTAGGCAGTGGACTGCATGCAGTAGGCTTACATGGCAGTGCGTTTTTGGGCTTGAATCGTCTCCAAATCGACATAACCGATCAATGTGAGTATTCCGCTACCTCCGTTGGTGTGTTCACACATTATTTCATGTCTTGATTTGATCTTGGGACCTTATAGAAAACCAACAATGGCATCAAGAGCTTATGTTGCAAGCATGAAATTTGTAGGGCTTAAAATTTGGGTAATCTTGTTTTGAGCATGATTTGAATGAATTGAATGTTTGAGTATGCTTATAACATGTTTAAATTCATTTTGGTTGGACTAATTTGATGAAAAATGATTTGGAATTATTTTCCCCAAACTTATTGCCTTGGCCGAATGTTTAATGGATTTTGAATCCTTGGAATTTTTGATTTTGATTCATTGGATGAGTTAAAATCATGTAGGATGATGTTAATTTGAGGTCAATTGGATTGTACTTTGAATTGAACATAAACCCTAAATTCTATATGTTGGCCGAATGTGATATGCCCTTGAATGTCTTGGTATGTTTTGATTTTATGAACATTGGATGTGTATGAAATCATTCGGGAAGTTAATACGTTGTCGATTGTGTAATTAATCGGATTGAATTCAAATCGGACAAAATAACCTTCCTTGGCCGAGACTTAGAAGCATGTAAATGGGTTTGATTTTTCATTATGTGTGTTTGACATGTAATAATGAATTGAATATGATTAATAAGACTAATTTGGTGTTTTAAAAAATATTGATTTAGTCGATTAATCATGTAATGCACTTTAGGTAATTAAATTGCGTAATTGGATTAGTGTAATTTAATTATTTAGGCTTAAATTGGATTTGGGCTTGAATTGTTGTATTTGGGGCTATTGGGCTTGATTTATCAAGTTTGGTTTAGGCCAAGTGGATTGGATCCAATTGGGCCGAAAACCTTAACCATAAAGCCCAATTGCGACTAATGAACCTTTAATGTTTAATTGGGCCTAATGGGCCGAAATTGATTTCTAAGGCATTTTGGGTGATTCCACTATTGGGCTTTGGTTGCCGAAGCCCATGCCTAAAGAAATTAATTGAAGCCCATTAGACTTAAATTAAATTGACGTTGGACGTTAATCGGTCTTTGAGACGCGTTACGATTAGATTTGGAATTTAAATCGTAAAAGGTTTATTAAATAAAAGTGTAATATTTAATTTGGAATTGAATAATGAATTAGTATTAAATACATGTTAAATTTGATTTAATGATGTAGTTTAATTTAATTCATGAATTCGTACTTTGAGTACTTATTCGCAAAAACGAGTTTGACTCGATCAAAATCAAATCGTTGTTTGAACATTGGATGATCACTTAATTATCAGATTAATTAATTTGATTAGATTGATTGATAGCATGCTTATGTGTGTGAATACGTGGTTGTGTTGAATGAATAATGCATATCGGATGGATACTAGTCGGGTGGGCAATTTTAGAAATTGTTGTAATAAATTCGATTTATTAAATTGGACCTGCGTGTCCAGCCTTATCACCTTCTTTCTCTTTGTATTCTCTTCTCACCTATTCCCCTCTATGTATATGAGGTTTCTTTAGAAGTGTAGTGTAACGGGTAGAAGTAGTACAAGTGCTAGCTTGAGTAAGAAAGGGAGAGATTTGATCTAGGATCAATGTGTTAAGTATCCATCCGCATATCATTATTATTTTATTTCATACTCGCTTTATTATGTATTTAGAATGCATGTTTAAGGGTGTATGATGATGAGACCTAACAAAGATAATTAAATTGGTAGCCAATTTGCACGCGAAAATCCCTCAATCTATATTAAGCAAATACCTAGTTAATTATCATA
>SKCR01007675.1:0-24548 GCA_019454045.1 Zanthoxylum bungeanum | reverse complement strand
TTGTTCAAAGTCACACACTGCACAAGTCCCATCAAAGTGGGGGCGACTGTAGGCATTGCATTTTCGCATGTGAAACCCGATGATGAGTCTCATTTGGAGGCACTACCTTTTGAGTCATGAAAGCCGCGGGAAACGGATATCGGAAGGGGGAATTCAGAATAAATAAGCTCACTGTCTTCGTTGGTGCTGCGTTCGTTACTTCGTTCGAACCTTGTGCAGATTGCGGACGTTAGTGCCGTGTGCTATGAGGCGTTCGAACGGAGCCGGTAATTCTGGTTTTGCTGCTAGCCTCACGCCCAGCCCATTTAGCCCCCAAAAGCCCATAAAACACATCCCAAATTAAATAATTAAATATTAAACATTAAAATAAAACATTTAAATCATTTACCAATTAAATAAAACATAAAATAAAATCATGCCTAATATAAATGAATCAAATATGTTATATACCTAATTAAAAAGATGATATACCTAATTAAAATCAATCATAACAAATTAAAAATATTGACTTCCTAATCTAACAAATTAAATGCCTAATCCTAACCAATCAAATATATTGTATTCCTAATCTAGCCAAGACATGTCCCCCAATCAAATCCATTGCTTTCCTTACCTAGCACTAAATCATATCCTAATTTAATGCACAATCTCTTCCTTGTGACACAAGGCCAAACCCTACCTCTCCTCTATATAAACATGACCAAACCAAGGCCATCTCCCTCTGGAATCTCCCTAGCTTGACACAACACAATTCACACCCAAGCTCTCTCCAAATCTCTCTAGACTCTCTCTACACACCAAAACAAAAAAAAAAAAGAGAAAAACACTTCCCACACACACAAAAAGAGAACAAAAGAACCTCAACCACCTCCTCCATAGCCGAATCTACCCACATAACCACCCTCACATCACCGAAACTACAAGCACCAAAACAACCCCTAATCACCACCGAAAACCAGCCCCTCTAAACCTCCCTACATCACCGAAAATCACACAAAAACAGCAGCCCAATCCTTAAAAAACAGTAACTTAGAAAACTACATAGATAATCTTAAAGTAATCACTTTTAATTGCACTAAGAACCCACACAACTTGGAATAGTTCTTTGAAAACATTG
Source organism: Zanthoxylum bungeanum (assembly GCA_019454045.1). Lineage (NCBI taxonomy): Eukaryota > Viridiplantae > Streptophyta > Magnoliopsida > Sapindales > Rutaceae > Zanthoxylum > Zanthoxylum bungeanum. The sequence continues at coordinate 23,431 of SKCR01007675.1, read as the reverse complement.
AAACAGGTAGCCCGTGCAGTGAGCAGCAAAACAGGAGCCGAATAGGAGCAGAACGGAGTTCGAACGATAAGCAAAGCGGCGAAACACAGTGAGCTAGGACGTTGAACCAGTGGACCAGAAAGTTGCGGAGATTTACCCCCCTTTCGATTCCCGTGGAACGCGAGTCCGAGAGGCGGCTTAAAAGGTTAGACCTGAGGGTATCTTTCACACTTATCTCATTTTATTTTCTGGTCATTTACTTTGACTATATTTTCTGTGTTTGTGGTATATGTCGTGTGTATGATGTATGTTGTGGGCATTGGATGAATGAGGGATGTGTCAACTCTCGCGGTATATCGGATGGAAACCCGGACATAAATTTCATAGCCGATTCCGAATGGACGGTAATATGATCTGTACTCGGGCCACAACTCCACGTACCGCTTGGGTAAATGGCACCATCCTCCTTTTGTCGTGCTGCTTTTGTTTATTTAGTTTGCTTTATTTGAATTCCATATGTCGTTAGTTATGCATTGGTTCAACCAAGCGCATGGGCTTAGTGAGTTAGTCCAAAGGTCATCCATTTGGAGACAAAGAGCCGAAAAGGCCACCTTCGTGACACTACTACTTCGCCGCGCCGGTTGATGTATGTTCGGTTGGATGCGAGATACGTTCAATCGGGCATATTTAGTTTGATATTATTATTATCTTTATTTTCATATGTTTAAGTCAATCGAGTGCATGGGCTTAGTAAGTGTGATGTGAGATCCCCTACGGGGAGGGGCTAAAAGCCCTTTACCACGATGCTTTGCCGCGCCGGTTGATGTGTGTTCAGATCGGACGTAAGATGTGTCCAATCGGGCATACTTGGTTGATATGATTGGATATATTCTTGTATGTGTAATGTGATGCGCATGGGCTTAGCATGTTGGTCTAAAGGTCCTCTCTTTGAGAGATCAAGAGCCCCAAAAGGTCACCTTTACGGCAGTGCTTCGCCGCGCCCCTTTATTTTCTGTATTGCATCCTATTTCATGCATCAGGTCCGTGTCCGTTCGAACGCGTTTGCAAACGCAACTCGAACGCGCATACATTTTGCCTTATCATGCATCAGGTCTCCTTTCCGTTCGAACGCGTTAACAAACGCCATACGAACGTGAGCATTCTGTTTCCTTTCCGTTCGAACGCGTTAACAAACGCCATACGAACGTGAACCTTCTGTTTTCCGTTCGAACGCGTTTACGGACGCTACACGAACGCGCATCCACTGTCCCAGTTTCATAATGCATCAGATCTGGTTCCGTTCGAACGCGTTCTCGGACGTTACACGGACGCGAACCTTCTGTTTACCGTTCGAACGCGTTTACGAACGCTACACGAACGCACACCACTGAGCTGAGTCTGTCTTATTATATTCATGCATATTTGCCTATTGGTTGATCTTTCTTTCGTAAATGTGTCAATGTATCACCATTCATATGCTTGTGTCATGATAACATTTGGGTATTATTTCTTGCGGTATATCGGATGGAAACCCAGACGTAAATTCCGTAGCCGATTCCGAATGGACGGTAGTGCGGTCTGTACTTGGGCTACAATTCCACGTACCACTTGGAAAAGTACCCATATGTGTGCTCGTATGGTTAGTATGTGTGCTTGTATGGTTAACATGTGTACTTGTGTTTTTTTTCCTGAATATGATATGCAAGTAAAGATGTATGTTAGTTGTTATCTTGATATATGTTAAGCATGCAATCTTATATATGAAATACATGTATATTTAGGCGCACATTTTATTTTATAAATGTGAATTTAGAAGCATGATGCCTCTAGAAATAATTGTTACTTTGGCTTGTTTAAATTATTATATGAATCCTTTCATTACAAGTGACATAAGTAAGGGACCATTCCGAACCCAACGGTTTGAGGTCTTCCCTTGCGAGGGGTGAGTGCGGCCTTAAATCTTTGTCCCGGTTCACACCGGGTGGCGACTCCATGTTATTTCGTACTTCCCAACTAGGCCGCGAGCCTAGGAACGGCGTCGCCCAGGTTCTGTGTCCCACACCTAGCCCACTAGGAAACTAGGTTTCCGAGTACTCCACAAAGGGTTAGAGGCTCGCCGAAAAATAGTGGGAGACAAGTATTAAATTTGCAATTTCGTTTAGATACTTGCCAATACGCGCTCATTTCATTTTTCATCATTAATTATTTATAAATATATTAGTTGGACTAATATTCAATTGTTGTTTTAATTGAACAGTTGGACTGTATTCAAACTACTTCATTTATAGTTGGTTATATAATTGGATTATAGTAATCAATACATTTGAATGTAATCGATCAATAGTAGTTGATTATATAGTTAGACTATAGTAATCATTACATTTGATTGTACCCGAAATCGTTGATTGGATAGTTGGACTATAGCAATCAAGATGGCTGAAAGATTAGCGTTTAGAACATAATCCTGGGTGAAAATGTATTTAAACGGCTCTAATTTTCAGATTGGGAATATAACTTCAGGATAGTATTTAAACGACTCATTGTGATGATAACTTTAGTGCTCAATCCGTTATGCACAACCAGAGCTTCTTAAAAGGACATATCCCAAGTTATCTGCCTAAATAATGGTCTTTATATTCTAGAACACTAAGTGTTTTGTTTATAAAGATGATATCGAGATATCTACATTAGATGTAAATAATGGTATTTATATTTTGAATATAAATGAATCTCAAACATATAACATGACAAACAAATAGCTCAAATTGAGTAATTCTAATGAAACTTATTATTGGCATTATTGTCTGGGACACATTAACAAGACTCGTTTATCCACACTTTCGAAGAGTGGATACTAGGACAGATTTGATTCTAATTCAAATGATCTCTACGAATCTAGTTTATTAGGCAAAGTGCCTAAAACACATTTTACTTGGTAAAAGTGCAAGTGCCACCAATCTGCTAGCCATCGTTCATAGTGACATAAGTGGGCCCATATCTAGCTAGGCTAGGAGTGGATATAAATACTTCATAACCTTTACGGATGTTGCATCACATTATGGTTATGTGTTTCTTATGAAACACAAGTCAATAACTTTTGATAAATTCAAAGAGTTTCGACACGAAGTAGAAGACATAATAGTAAAAGTATTAAAAACATTATAGTCGGACCATAGTGTAAAATACTTAAACGTATGAGTTTCAAGATTACTTGAAAGAGTATGGTATTCTTTCACAGTGGACTCCTCCCGGGACACCTCAATTTGACGGTGTGTTCGAACGGAGAAACCGAATTTTGTTGGACATAGTAAGGTTGATGATGAGTCACTCTGAGCTACCAATTTCCTTCTGAGGATACACTTTAAACAGTCCAGTACTTATTTTGAATAAGGTTCCATGAAAATCTGTTAAACAGACTTCGTATTAGATATGAACAAGAAAGAAATCAGGTTTCTCATTCCTGAAGATTTGGGAATGCTGGGCATATGTTTGGATGGTACCAAACTAGAACCCAAATCGGATAAGTGTCTATTTGTAGGTTGTCATAGGGAAACCAAAGTATAGTACTTATACAACTCACAAGAGAACAATGTAATTGTTGCTCTCCATGCAGTTTTCCTAAAAGGAATTCCTATATGCAGTGGTAAGTGGGAGGAAAGTAAAACTCGATGAAAATCAAAGTAATACCGTTCCAGGCACCGACTCCTTTACGGAACACAAAAATTTCATCAGGGATGAAACTGTACCACAATCTTCAAATACACAAGAACCGCGTAGGTCGGAGAGAGTCAGAAAACAACCTGGGAGGTATGGGTTTCTGATCTCACCTCATGTAGATATCAATCTTATTGAGGAAGACGAATCGGCTACGTATGAGGAATTGATACAAGGTAGCGACTACATTTTATGGAAAAGTGCCATGAAGTCCGAAATGGATTCCATGTATATCAACCAAGTTTGGATACTGGTTGATGTATCAGAAGGCATTGCGCCTAATGGTACTAAATGAGTCTTCAAGGAAGACATACATGGATGGCAACATACACATATACACAGCTAGGCTTGTACAGAAAGGGTATCGTCAACGATATAGTGTCGACTACGACGAAACTGTTTCACCTGTTGCCATGATTAAATCCATTCGGATAATACTTGCTATAGCTATATATTTCATTTATGAAATATGACAGCCGGACGCCAAAACCGTTTTCCTTAACGGAAACCTTTTGGAGGATGCTTGTATGCAACATCCTGATGGTTTTATCGTGCCAAAACATGCAAACAAGGTTTGCAAGTTAAATCGATCCATTTATGGATTGAAGTAAGCAAAGCGTTCTTGGAACCAAAGTTTTGATGAGATCATAATGGTATATGATTTCATTCAAAACAAAGATGATTTTTGTGTATATAAGACGGTTAATGGGAGCGCACTGACAATGATTGTCCTATACAGTGATGATGTATTGCTTCTTAGCAATAAAATTCCCATACTAAAATCGGTGAAAGCTTGGCTTTCATGAAAAATCTCCATGGTATACCTGGGAGAAGCAGGTTTATTCTAGGAATAAAGATCTACTGGGATAGATCTAGAAAGCTGCTGACACTCTCTCAATGTTCGTACGTTTTAATATGTACGTGACCTGATGTCTCATATGCTTTGAGCATATGTAGACGCAATCAGGCCATCCAGGTGATGGTCGCTGGATTGAAGTTAAAAACATCTTAGATATCTTGGATGAACCAAGGATGCTTTCTGAGAATATGGGAAATGAGAACTTGAGGTGACTGGGTTCACCGCTGCAAGTTTCCAAACCGATAAAAACGACTGTAAGTCGCAATGAGGGTCATATATAGTTTGAATAATGGAACAATGAGCAGGAAATCTTCCAAGAAAGATACTGTTTGCCGAATAAACAACAAGAGTAGAACATTTCTGCAGCTCAGATAGCAAAAGAAGCATTTTGGATCTATAAAATTCTTATTAGATTATGAGTAGTTCTGTTAGCAGCTGGGCCGGGCTACAGCACAGGCTAAAGAACCACGGTCTCATTAATGATCCAAGTATGTACTTGACTATTTCATCTGATTCGTAAGATCATACATTGTGGCGATGTGATGATCGAATAAATCGCATCAGATGATAACCTTGCAAATCCGCTGACGAAAGCGTTTCTCAGCATAAGTTGAGTAACCCATACTATGGTTCATGTTTGTGAGACACTTGAGTGATTGGCTATAGGCAAAGTGGGAGATTGTTGGACAATTATGACCCATAGCATCACTATTTGTACAGAACATGGTGGTGTGGTTACAAATTAACTATGTGACAATGAAATTGCTCTTTTATCATTTGTAATTGGATTACCGATTACCTGATATATAAATGATAAAAGTCCATATGATTAGTACCGGATTAATAAGATATGAGACAATTTAATCCACAAAGGTTTAATCATTAAATATCCCTAGTCGTAGTAGTATCGAGACTGGACATCGATAATGCGGAATAGGCTAGTATTATACTTTGCATGTTATGGAAGTGTAACGACATAGTTTCTCAATTATTTGGGTATTGGATACTCATGCAAGTATTGTTGGACAAAATGACCCATAGCGTCACTATTTGCACAGATCATTGTGTTGTTGTAGCAAATTAACTATGTGACAAGGAAATTGCACTCTCATCATTTGTGATTAGATCACCATAGATATATAAATGAAGAGAGGTCCCTATGATTAGTACCTGGACTGAGAATGATATGAGACAGTATCAGTCCCCGAAGGTTTAATCATTAAATATCCCTAGCCGTAGTATTATCGAGACTGGACATCGATAATGCGGAATAGGCTAGTATTGCACTTGTGCGCGTTTGTGAGGGCACAACGACATAGTTCTCATATATATAAGTATTGGATACTTATGCAAGTGCGATAGGAGGTCGTGTTTCAACCGATGGTACGGGAAACAGCTTCGCTCTGGATAGACCCCTCGGAATCCCATTGGTATTATGACTATGTGTCTATGGGAGGCCGAAATCAAGGTAGGTGTGTATGGTCTTAACCTGAGACTTACATCGCTAATACTTACGATAATCGATAGACTTTGGTCTTGGTGGTAGGGGACTTTAAACGGTTCTGTGTACACACCATTTCTGGGTTTATCAGAGAGTCGTAGTGTATTGGGTGTGATGTCAAGACGGAAGTATCACTTCAGTCATATTGGAGTTGATGTCACGCAGGATACGGTACTAGTGCTCTTGAGTGTTGCGCAACCAATCGGGATATTGTGACTAGGTCATGTATATCCGATTATAGAGACTATGTTACCAGACATCCGATATGTGCTTCGGACGGGGGAGACACTTATCCACCCCCAGCCCTAGCACGTGATTATCCGATACTGGGCCGATATACACAATACTACGGTATACTACGCTTGATACAGATCTATATATTCCTGTAAGAATATTTCTGGAGAATTGGGTAGGCATGGCGCTTTGCTAGAAGCCAACCTTGTCTTGTAAATCGATATAAACGTAGTACGAGGTACTTTCGTGTTCGGACAGTCCGACGATCGTATTTACTGCCAACATATCCGGAGATCTCATGGGTCGGTTCCCGAAGATTCACCGATGACGTATTACTCGCACTTTGATTAATCTGGGATTAATTAGAAGAGAGAGATAGAATTAATCTGGGATTAATTCGATGAGAGAGAAAATTAATCTGGGATTAATTACAGAGATATTTTATCTCGGATAAAATATCGTTAAAGAGAGAGAACGATTAATTTGGAATTAATCGTAAAATTAATATATTCGATATATTAATCGAAATTGGATTTCGACGCGGAATTAAAATTAGATTTTAATTCGGGCGAACGAATTAATTTAGAATTAATTCGTTAGCGACGTGAATAGTGAATTCGCTAGCGTAATCACTTAATTACGATGCGACGGAAAATTCGTTAATTTGGAATTAGCGATCCCGAGCCCGAGAGTGATTGCGAGCGCATTCGCATTTCGAATTCGAGCGCGGCACGCGAGTCACATCAAGCGTCAAATCGTTTGTCACATCATGCGTCAAATCAATTGTCACTTTGAGTGATGTGACTTGACAACATGTCACTTTATTAAAGTGATGTGATATGACTTAAAGTAAAAAGTAAAATGATGTGTGAAAAGTAAAAAAGCATTATTAGACTTTTGCTTTTTACTTTTAAAATATATGATAATGATTTATATATTTATTTTGTTTTTTGAAAAAAAAAAAAAAATATATATAATATATATATATAAACTTATCACTCTCTCTCCAACATGCAGGCATACGGTTTCTCTCTTCCCTCTCTTTTCTCTCTCTCTCATCTCACGGCTTCACTCTTCTTCTTCTTCTTCTTCATTTTTTTTCTGGTTTCACCGAGAAAATGGAGATGCATGGAAGATGATAAGTGCTAGCACACCTTGAGTAATACATAGGTGATAGGGAAGTGTCTTCATGAGCTTGGAAAGCTTGAAGCTTTGAGCTTCAATGGTGCTCATCAATGGCCGAAAATGGAGGAGACTTTCACAGTCCAAACCGTGCGTCCACTGCAGTTCCAGAAGCCATTGCCGAGCTTGGAGGGAGCTTAAAAACGCATGTTCTTCATTTCATCAAAACCAATCAATGTGAGTTATGTTTCCGCCTTACTCCTTAGATGTGTTCATATGCGGTTTTTATGCATGTTTGTGATCCTTGGGACCTTGATTGAACTCTTACAATGGTATCTAGAGCTTTTGTTGCATGAAAACCGAATTAGGGTTCTTGAGCAAATTTGGGGCTTTTTGATTTTGGCTTGATTCTGTCTAATTGATTGTTTGAGGATGATTATATATGATTGAATTTGAGTTGTATGTAATCAATTTGATAAAAAATTGGGATTGATTTTCCCCCACTTGCTTATTTTTGTCAAAACTTTAATTTGGGTAAACTCGATTTAGGCATGATTTGGTTGAATTGTTTGATGCATTATGCTTGAATGAGGTTGAATTGAAGTTGTGCATGATCAATTTCAAGAAAATTGGATTAGATCAATTTTCCCCAATTCTTTAGGTTGAAATGAAACTTGAAATTGGGTAAAATGTGTTTAAGCATGTTTTAATTGAATTGGATGTTTAAGTATGCTTAGAACATGTTTAATTGAGATTGTGTGTGATCAATTTCATGAAATTGGATTGGATTCAATTTTCCCCAAATTGGAGGCTTGGCCGAAAATTGGAAGAACCTAATGTCTTGGTAATTTTGTTTTGTTTGATCATTGGATGACTTAAAACAATTGGTTAATGTTGTTTTGAAGTTCAATTGGATTGAATTTTGATTTAGAACATTTTTTCCCTTTTAAAGTGGCTTGGCCGAATCTTATGAACATGAAATTCTTTGTGATTTTTGTTTTAATTCATTGGATGAATTGAATTGATTTGGGAAATAAGATTGTGGACTCAATTGGATTGAAACCGAATCGAATTGAAAAACCCCTAATTGCCGAGACTTGATAGCATGTTAATTGGGTTTGATTTTAATTGAATTGTGTTGGACACTATTTGGTTGTTAAAGTGCATGATTAATTAGGCTAATTGATGTTTTAGAAATGTTATTGGGTAATTGATTGTGTATTACACTTAGGTTAATTAATTGTGAAATTTGGAATTTTATAAGTTAATTAATTTGGGCTTGATTTTGGAAATTGGGCTTGTTAGGTTGTAATTGGGCTTTTGGGCTTTGTTTATACAAAGTTGGGTTTAGGCAAAATTGGTTGGATCCAATTAGGCCCAAAACCGAATCCAAAAGGTCCAATTATGATTTAATGGACCTTAATTATTTAATTGGGCCTAATGGGCCAAAATTAATTTAAAGGCTTATGGGGTAACTCCCGGATTGGATTTTGGTTGTTCGGTTTGACCCGAGTTGACCAAAAGTCCACGCCTATAGAAATTAATTAAAAGCCCATTGGACTTTAATTAAATAAAACATTAGATGTTAATCGGGCTTTGAGACCCGTTGCGATTAAATTTGGAATTTAAGTCGTAAAGGTTCGTTAATAAAAGTGTAATATTTAATTTAGAATTAAATAATGAATTAGAATTAAATACGTATTAAATTGGATTTAATTATGTAATTTAATTTAATTCGTAGAAATTATACTTTGAGTACGTGTTTGCAATACGAGTTTGACTCGAACAAAAATCAAATCTTTGTTTGAACATTGGATGATCACTAATAATCAAGATTAATTAATTTGATTGATTGATTGATAACATGCTTGTATGAATACATGGTTGTGATGTTTGAATAATGTATATCGGATGGATATTAGTTGGGTTGGGCGATTTTGGAAATTGTAATAAATTTGATTTATTAAATTGGACCTGCGTGTCCAGCCTTATCTCCTATTTCTTTGTATTCTCTTCTCACCTATTCCCCTCCATGTAAAAGAGGTTTCTTTAGAAGTGTAGTGTAACGGGTAGAAGTAATACAAGTGCTAGCGGAGAGAGAAAGTGAGAGATTTGATCTAGGATCAATGTAAAATATCCATCCGCATATCATTATTATTTTATTTCATACTCGCTTTATTATGTGTTTAGAATGCATGCTTAAGGGTGTATGATGATGAGACCTTAACAAAGATAATTAAATTGGTAGCCAATTTGCACGAGAAAAACCCTCGTTAAATATCATGCGTTTTTCCTTCCATTGAGTGATTCTTACTCAAGATCCGAGATTGGCAGGGGTTGTTGGCCAAAGTCAAGCCCTTGTCCATCAAGATGTGTTTTAATCACGAGGCTTTGTTCCATATCGGTGTCATGTCCAAGTTGTGGTTTGTTGGCCAAAGTCAAGACCACTTCTTGTCCATTGACATTGATTACGAAGCTTCCATGTCAATGGGTCCGCGCTTACTGGGATCACTAGGTTTGTTGTGCCAAAGCCAAGGCCTAGTTGATTCAGAGGAAAAAGGTTAGGGTATACATTCGATGTATAGGCATATATAAGATATATGTTTGGGACTTGGATGTCCACCTACTGGATCTAGGAGTTGGATAGATCCAATTGATCTTAGAGATCTACCTAGTTAATTATCATACAGTTTGTTGGCCAAAGTCAAGATTGTGTGATATTTAACAGGATCCTAGCCCACTAGGAAACACGGTTTCCCGAGTACTCGACAGAGGGTTAGAGGCTCGACGAAAAATAGTGGGAGGCAAGAATTGAATTTGCAACTCGTTCAATTACTCGCCATATGCGCTCATTAAATTATTTCGTCATTAGAATAATGTTAGTTAGACTAATATTTAAATTGTTGTTTTAATAAAACAGTTGGACTGTATTATACTTGATTATATATAATTGGATTATATTAATCAATATATTTGAATTAATTAATTTCAGTTTACAGTTGATTTTATAATTGGATTATAGTAATCAATGTAATTGAGGTTAATTAATTTGGATTATATTTGATTATATAGTTGGACTATTATAATCATTATAATATATAAAGTACCACTTATCGTTGATTAAATAGTTGGACTATTGTAATCAAGATAAAATTGAAAAGTTGGATATTTAAAATATAATCTAGGATTAAAATATTTTAAATGATTTAATTTTCAAATTGGGAATAAATAATAGGTTACTTTATTTGATAAAATAACTTATTATACCTTAGCCCAAAATTAAGCAAGATAAGTAGAGCATAAAATCTTTGGAAGATTTTGTGTTATGATGACTTTAATGCTTAATTTAATATACTTGTCATAAATCTAATTTTGGATTTAAGAAGTATTAAAATTGCAATTTATAATTCTTGGGGAATTAATTGACTATTCATGTAAAGTCAAAGTTTGCAATTGGGCATGTAGCACGAGGTGCACATTCCTTTCAATATTCTAAAAACCCAAGGCTTGGCCTAAGTTTCCTAAAATATTGAAAATGATAATTGATATATCCCAAAGTGACTACCATTTGGATATGGAAGACACGAAGGAATTAAAGAAAGGGCGAGGCTCTAACTTTAAAAATGTTTGTCTTAGTTATGTTCACAGCTAGTATTGAAATTAGATTTTAAATACTTAGAGTGGTACATAAAATATATGTATTGATGTTCAGAATCTGCTTTGAGCAGGATACTGACTTCAAGCTGAGATTGCTCTGCGAATCGGAAACGGGACGAAAGTCGCTGTTTCGACCGTAGATACCTAAGTTTAGAACTACCCTTCGGGTATGTACTTGAATTAGGAGCTGTTATAATGTAACTAGTTTGATTAGAGACATTATCTCTTTATCAGTGTTTAATCCGTTGCGGATAAAACCTTTATATTATAGAACACTGAGTGTTTTATTATATAAAGATGATACTGAGATAAACACATTAGATGTGAATAACAGAATTTATATTTTGAATATATAATTAAAATCTCAAACATATAAATTGACAAATAAATTAGCTCATATTGATTTAATCAATATAGACTTATTTGTGGCATTGTTTTCTGGGACACAATTAAACAAGACTCGTATATCCACACTTTTGAAGAGTGGGTACTAGGACTGATTTGACTATTCAAATAAGGTCTACGAATCTAGTTTACTAGGTAAAGTACCTAAAATACTATTTACTAGGTAATAGTGTAAAGGCCACCGATCTGTAACCCTATTCATGGTGAAGTAAGTGGGCCCATATCTAGCTTGGCTAGATGTGTACATGAATATTTCGTGACCTTAACGGATGTGGCATCACGTTATGGTTATGTGTTTCTTTTGAAGAACACAAATACGAAACTTTGAGTTTCGACACGAAGTATACAAACAGATCGGCTGTAGTATTATGCCGCTACGGTAAGACCGTATTGGTAAATACTTAAGCAGTAAGTTTCATACGTACATGAAAGAGTACGGTATTCTTTCATATGAGGACTCCTCCCGAGACACGTCAATTGATGGTGTGTCAGAACTAAAAACCAAGTTTTGTTGGACATGATTAGGTTTTTCGCGAGTCGCTCTGAGCTACTGTTTCCTTCAACATGATATGTATTAACAGTGCAAAACTTATTTAGAATAAGGTTCCATGTAAATCTGTTTGACAGATATCATATAGGATATGAACAGGAAAGAAACGAGGTTTCTCATTCCTGATAATTTGGGTATGCCAGGCATAAAGTTTGGATGATACCAAACTAAGAACCCAAATTGGATTAGTGCCAATATAGGTTATCCTAAGGGAAACCATAAGTATAGTACTTATAAATCCCACATGAGAACAATGTGATTGTTGCTCACCATGCAGGTTTTCCTGAGAGGAATACCGATATGCAGTGGTCAGTGGGAGGATAGTGATACTCGATGAAAATCGGAGTAATACTATTCAAAGCACGAAGTCCTTAATGGAACACAAACAATTCATCTATGATGAATCTGTACCATTAATCTTCAAATACACAAGAAATCGGGTAGATCGGATAGAGTCAGAAAACAACCTAGGGTATGGGTTTCTGATCTAACCTCATTAAGATGTCAATCTTATGAAGGTATATCCACCGACTACGTTTTGAGGAAGTGATACAAGGTATCGACTCCCTGTTATGGCAAAGTGCCATGAGTCCGAAATGGATTCCATGTTTAACAACTATTTTGGATACTAGTTGTTGTACCACAAGGCATTTCGCCTATGGTACATTAAACGTCTTCAAGGAAGACATACATGGATGGCAACATACCAACGTACAAAGCTAGGCTTTTGACGGAAAGGTATCGTTATCAACATTGTGTTAATAACGGTTCAACCTTTTACCTGTTGCCATGGTAAATCCATTTTGAAGATGCTTGTTGATAACTGTATATTTCATTTGTGAAATATGTCAGTTATAAATCAAAATCGCTTTCCTGAAAAGGAAACCTTTTGGAGAATGTTTACAACATTCTGACGATTTTGTATAACCGACAAACAAGGTTTGCGGATTATTCGATCCATGTTTGGATTGAAGCAAGCATAAGGTTCTTGGAACTACCGTTTTGAAATAGTCATAATGGTTTATGATTTGACTCAAAACGAAATAATTCTTGTGTATATAAGGAGGTTAGTGGGAGGGCGCACTGACAGTGAAAATTCCCATAAAGCTATTGTTGAAAGCTTGGCTTTCATAAGAAATTCTCCGTAGAATTCTGGGGAGTAACAACCTTTATTCAAGGAATAAAGATCTACTGGGCTAGATTTGGAGTTGGTAACACTCTCTGAGAAATTGTACATTTAAAATGTACTTATATTGGTGTCTCATACGCTTTGAGCATATGGAGTCACAATCAGGTCAATCCAAGTGATAGTCACTGGATTGAATTTAAGGACATCTGTTAGTATCTTAGAGAACTAAAGATGTTGTCTTAAACTATGGAGATGGAGAACTTGAAGTGACTGGGATCACTGCTGCAAGTTTCCAAACCGGTAAATATTGCGGTACTATAAAGTTTGAACACTGGGACAGTGAGCTGGAAATCTTCCGAGCAAGATAATTGTTGCCGAATTAACAACAAATGCGGATTATTGCTGCAGCTGAGGCAGCAATAGAAGCCATTTGGATCGATAATAAATCTAATTAGATTAGATATAGTTTGTTTTAGCAGCTGAGCTAGACGTCAGCACAGGCTAAAGAATTAAAGGTCTCATCGACGATCCAGATACATACTTCTATATCATCTGATTCGTTCGGATCATACATCGTGGCGATGTGATGATCGTGTAAATCGCGTCAGACGATAATTAAGCAAATCCGCTGACGAAAACCTTTCCTCAGCAATTTGAGCGAACCGTTCATAGTTCAGGTGTGGGGACACTTGAGTGACTGGCTATGTGCCAAGTGGGAGATTGTTGGACAAAATGACCCATAGCGTCACTATTTGCACAGATCATTGTGTTGTTGTAGCAAATTAACTATGTGACAAGGAAATTGCACTCTCATCATTTGTGATTAGATCACCATAGATATATAAATGAAGAGAGGTCCCTATGATTAGTACCTGGACTGAGAATGATATGAGACAGTATCAGTCCCCGAAGGTTTAATCATTAAATATCCCTAGCCGTAGTATTATCGAGACTGGACATCGATAATGCGGAATAGGCTAGTATTGCACTTGTGCGCGTTTGTGAGGCACAACGGCATAGTTCTCATATATATAAGTGTTGGATACTTATGCAAGTGCGATAGGAGGTCGTGTTTCACCGATGGTACGGGAAACAGCTTCGCTCTGGATAGACCCCTCGGAATCCCATTGGTATTATGACTATGTGTCTATGGGAGGCCGAAATCAAGGTAGGTGTGTATGGTCTTAACCTGAGACTTACATCGCTAATACTTACGATAATCGATAGACTTTGGTCTTGGTGGTAGGGGACTTTAAACGGGTTCTGTGTACACCATTTCTGGGTTTATCAGAGAGTCGTAGTGTATTGGGTGTGATGTCAAGACAGAAGTATCACTTCAGTCATATTGGAGTTGATGTCACGCAGGATACGGTACTAGTGCTCTTGAGTGTTGCGCAACCAATCGGGATATTGTGACCAGGTCATGTATATCCGATTATAGAGACTATGTTACCAGACATCCGATATGTGCTTCGGACGGGGGAGACACTTATCCACCCCCAGCCCTAGCACGATTATCCGATACTGGGCCGATATACACAATACTACGGTATACTACGCTTGATACAGATCTATATATTCCTGTAAGAATATTTCTGGAGAATTGGGTAGGCATGGCGCTTTGCTAGAAGCCAACCTTGTCTTGTAAATCGATATAAACGTAGTACGAGGTACTTTCGTGTTCGGACAGTCCGACGATCGTATTTACTGCCAACATATCCGGAGATCTCATGGGTCGGTTCCCGAAGATTCACCGATGACGTATTACTCGCACTTTGATTAATCTGGGATTAATTAGAAGAGAGAGATAGAATTAATCTGGGATTAATTCGATGAGAGAGAAAATTAATCTGGGATTAATTACGGAGATATTTTATCTCGGATAAAATATCGTTAAAGAGAGAGAACGATTAATTTGGAATTAATCGGTAAAATTAATATATTCGATATATTAATCGAAATTGGATTTCGACGCGGAATTAAAATTAGATTTTAATTCGGGCGAACGAATTAATTTAGAATTAATTCGTTAGCGACGTGAATAGTGAATTCGCTAGGCGTAATCACTTAATTACGATGCGACGGAAAATTCGTTAATTTGGAATTAGCGAACCCGAGCCCGAGAGTGATTGCGAGCGCATTCGCATTTCGAATTCGAGCGCGGCATGCGAGTCACATCAAGCGTCAAATCGTTTGTCACATCATGCGTCAAATCAATTGTCACTTTGAGTGATGTGACTTGACAACATGTCACTTTATTAAAGTGATGTGATATGACTTAAAGTAAAAGTAGAAATGATGTGTGAAAAGTAAAAAAGCATTATTAGACTTTTGCTTTTTACTTTTAAAATATATGATAATGATTTATATATTTATTTTGTTTTTTGAAAAAAAAAAAAAAATAATATATATATATATATAAACTTATCACTCTCTCTCTCCAACATGCAAGGCATACGGTTTCTCTCTTCCCTCTCTTTTCTCTCCTCTCATCTCACGGCTTCACTGCCGTTTCTTCTTCATTTTTTTTCTGGTTTCACCGAGAAAATGGAGATGCATGGAAGATGATAAGTGCTAGCACACCTTGAGTAATACATAGGTGATAGGGAAGTGTCTTCATGAGCTTGGAAAGCTTGAAGCTTTGAGCTTCAATGGTGCTCATCAATGGCCGAAAATGGAGGAGACTTTCACAGTCCAAACCGTGCATCCACTGCAGTTCCAGAAGCCATTGCCGAGCTTGGAGGGAGCTTAAAAACGCATGTTCTTCATTTCATCAAAACCAATCAATGTGAGTTATGTTTCCGCCTTACTCCTTAGATGTGTTCATATGCGGTTTTTATGCATGTTTGTGATCCTTGGGACCTTGATTGAACTCTTACAAGTATAATATGAGGTTTTGTTTACCGATGGTACGGAAACAGTTTCGCTCTGGATAGACCCCTCGGAATCCCATTGGTAGTATGACTATGTGTCTATGGGAATCCGAATCAGGGTAGGTGTATTTGGTCTTAACCTGAGACTTGCATCGTTAATACTTGCGAGAATCAATATACTTTGGATTTGGTTGTCCAGGGCTTTAATAGGTTCTGTGTACGCCTCTTCTAGGTATACTGAAAATCGTAGTGTATTGGGTGTGATATCAAGACAGAAGTATCAGTTCAGTCATATGGAGATGATGATCACGCAGGGATACAAAACTGGTACTCTAAGTGCTATAGCCATCGGGGAAGTATGACTAGGTCATGACTTTTCGATCATAAAGAGACTAGTTGCTAGTGATCCGATATATGCTTCGTACAGGGCAGACACAACTCCAGCCCTAGGCCTAGCATATGACATCAGATACTGGATCGTAATACGCAATACCACGTATAATACGCCTGACAAAGATCTAGTATTCTGTAGAAGAATATTTCTGGAGAATTGGGTAGGCACAGTGCTTTGCTAGAAGCCAACCATGTCTTGTAAATTGGTAAGAACGTGGTACTGGGTACGCACCTGTTCGAATAGTCCGATGACCGTATTTACTGCCAACATATCCGGGGATCTCTTGGGTCGCATCCCAAAGATTCGCCAATGATATTTGACTCGAACAAAATTAATCTGGGATTAATTATGAGAGAGAAAATTAATCTGGGATTAATTATCAAGAGAGAAAATTAATCTTGGATTAATTACGGCAAGAATTAATCTGAGATTAATTATTAGAAAAATAAAAAAAACAAATACTCTCTGCTTTTGAAATAATATGGCCAAAAAGAAAGAAATGCAAACTGATTTTCTTCTTTTGATCATGCCTAATTGGCCTATGATGTTTAAGTTGAAAGAAAAGCAATTTGCTTATTCTTCCTGAAGCATGGCCGAATGGTCTAATTTCCAAGGGCCAATTGCTTCCCTCTCTCTTGGGAAAATTTGTTTCTCATTGGGAGATAAAATTTATTCCACTTTTGTTCTTGCTAGCACATATGGGAGTCAAATGAAGGTGATAGGGATACTCACCCATGAGCTTGGAAGCTTCAACATCCATGAAAATTTTTGAACTCAACTGATCAATGTAAGTCCTCCGCAACTTATTTTTGATTTTATTCACACACAAATCACACTTAGAGATCCTGTGGCATGTCTAGGACACTTAAAGTTGCATCTAGTGATGGTATAGATGATCCATTGACCTATCGTAATGCAATAGAAGATACTGATAAATAAGAATGGCTCAAAGCCATGAATCTTGAGATGAAGTCTATGTACTCTAACTTAGTCTGGGAACTTGTAAACCAACTGTTGGGTTTTCTAGGTCAAACCAAGATCAAATTAAGCTATGAAAAGTGCGAATACAACAAAGTATAGTTGCGCAAATACTCACTTTGATCGGATTTGCGATGCGATGAACACAAAAACTTTTGCTCCATGGATAAAGCTCTCGGCCATGTCCAAATTTTGTGCTCCAAGCTCCAAGCTTTGTGAATGGATTCCATGCTCATGAATGAGTTTCCCTATCACATTTGAATGACTCATTTGAAGTGTGCTAGCACCTTAGAAAATTGCCACAATTTTCTTCTTCTTCCTTTGCTAGATTCGGCCAAGCCAAATGAGAGAGAAAAGGAGAGGGCCATTCGACCAAGGAGAGGAATGAGAGAAAGAGAGGATTGTGTTGTGTGTATTGTGTTTTCTAAAAACATATACCAAAAATCCTAACCAAATTTTGGTCAAAGCTTTTCTAAAAAGCTAAAATCAATTTTGGAGGCAAAATGGCATTTATTGCCCACAACCACCAACATAATGAATATTGACTGGTTGTCAATCACCAAAAGGTGACTTGACATCCATCACTAAAGTGACAGGTGATGTGACGCCTGATGTGACTTGTGGGCCCCACTTGATTCGAAATGTGAGTGGGTCCGCAAACAGTCATGGGCTCGGGTTCGCTAGTTCTGAATTAACGAATTTTCCATTGCGACGTAATTAAATCAAATTTAATTAAATAATTTTGCCTAGTAAAATTACTATTCACATCGCTAATGAATTAATTCTAAATTAACTCGTTCGCCCGAATTAAAATCTAATTTTAATTCTGCGTCGAAATATAATTTCGTTTAATATATCGAATATATTAATTTATGGATTAATTCCAAATTAATCACTCTCTCTCTTTAAATAATATTTTATCCCAGATAAAATATCTCCGTAATTAATCCTAG
Source organism: Zanthoxylum bungeanum (assembly GCA_019454045.1). Lineage (NCBI taxonomy): Eukaryota > Viridiplantae > Streptophyta > Magnoliopsida > Sapindales > Rutaceae > Zanthoxylum > Zanthoxylum bungeanum. Next base: position 5,083 of record SKCR01007675.1, on the reverse strand, counting down.
ATTAATTTTATCTCTCTATTAATTAATCCCAGATTAATAATGTGCGAGTCATACGTCATCGGTGAATCTTCAGGAAGCGACCCATGAGATCCCCGGATATGTTGGCAGTAAATCTGATCGTCGGACTATCCGAACAACTACGTACCTAGTACTACATTTTTTACCGATTTACAATACATGGTTGGCTTCTAGCAAAACACCGTGCCTACCCAATTCTCCAGAAATATTCTTAAAAGGAATATAAATCTATATCAGGCGTAGTATACGTAGTATTGCGTATTGCGATCCAGTATCGGATGTCACGTGCTAGGCCTGGGGCTGGAATTGTGTCTGCCCCATACGAAGCACATATCGGATCTCTGGTAACTAGTCTCTATAATCGGATAATCATAACCTAGTCATATTATCCCGATGACTGCAGTACTAAAGAGTACTAGTTCCGTATCCTACGTGACCATCATCTCCATATGACTGGAGTGATACTTCCATCTTGACATCACACCCAATACACTACGATTCTCAATATACCCAGAAGAGGCATACACAGAACCTGTTAAAGCCCTGGACTGTTGGAGTTTGCTAAGGTTCCAAGATCATTAAACAAGCATGAAATAAGTGCGAATACAAATCAACGAAGTTGCGGAATACTCACATCGATCGGTTGAGCGACGCGAGAGGTAACAAAATCTGATTTTCTCCTATTTACTGCATTCGGCAGTGGCAGTGAGTAGTTCACTGATTTTCGGCCATTGGAGGTCATCTTCCAAGCTCCAAGCTTCGTCAAACGATTCCCGGCTCATGGGTAGACTTCCCTATCACCTCCGCATGTCTCTCGGAGTGCTAGCTCTTGTAATTTTTGCCACAAAAATCACCACACTTGCTTCCCATTTTCTTCTTGACTCTCGGCAGTTCACTGCCAAAACCAGAAGAAAAATGCCCTCCATGGGCGTGAGAGAGAGAAGTGAGTAAGAGATGAGAGTGTGTGGTTGTTGGCTATTTTGTGTATCAAATACACAAATCAATTTCCAAAATTAATTAATTGATTTTCTCTTTCCAAAAGTCAAGCCATTAAAGCCAACCACCAACATCAATCAATCAATCCATCAATCAATCAAATCAAGTGACAAGTTGTCACATCACTCAAAGCGACTAATGATTTGACGCTTGATGCGACTAACGATTTGACGCTTGATTTGACTTGCGTGCCGTACTCGAATTCGAAATGCGAATGCGCTCGCAAATAATCCCGGGCTCGGGTTCGATAATTCCAAATTAACGAATTCTCCGTTGCGACGCAATTAAATGATTATGCCTAGCGAAATCACTATTCAAGTCAATAACGAATTAATTCTAAATTAATTCGTTCATCCGAATTAAAATCTAATTTTAATTCCGCGTCGAAATCCAATTTCGATTAATATATCGAATATATTAATTTAACCGATTAATTCCAAATTAATCGTTATCTCTCTTTAATTGATATTTTATCCCAGATAAAATATCTCCGCTATTAATCCCAGATTAATTTCTCTCTCATCTTATTAATCCCAGATTAATTAAAAGTACGAGTCATACGTCATCGGTGAATCTTCGGGAAGGGACCAATGAGATCCCCGGATATGTTGGCAGTAAATTCGGTCGTCGGACTATCCGAACACGTAAGTACCTAGTACTACGTTTTACCGATTTACAAGACAAGGTTGGCTTCTAGCAAAACGCCATGCCTACCCAATTCTCCAGAAATATCCTTACAGGAATATAAAGATCTATATCAGGCGTACTATACGTTGTATTACGTATGTCAATCCAGTATCGGATGATCACGTGCTAGGCCTGGGGCTGGAATTGTGTCTGCCCCGTACGAAGCACATGTCGGAAGTCTGGTAACTAGTCTCTATAATCGGATAGACATGACATTGTCATTTTATCCCGATGACTGCAGTACTTAAGAGTACTAGTGCCGTATCCTACGTGACCATCATCTCCACTATGACTGGAGTGATACTTCCGTCTTGACATCACACCCAACACACTACGATTCTCAATATACCCAGCATAAGCGTACACAGAACCTGTTAAAGCCCTGGACGACCGCAACCAAAGTATATTGATTGTCGCAAGCATTAGCGGTGCAAGTCTCAGGTTAAAACTAAATACACCTACCCTGATTTCGGACTTCCATAGACACATAGTCATACTACCAATGGAATTCCGAGGGGGTCTATCCAGAGCGAAGTTGTTTCCCATACCATCGGTAAAACACAACTTCCTATTACACTTGCATGAGTATCCTATACCCAAATATATGAGAACTATGTCGTTGTGCCCTTACAACGCGCACAAGTGTAATACTAGTCTTTTACGTATTTATTGATGTCCAATCTCGATAATACTCTGACTAGGGATATTTGATGATTTATCCTTCGTGGACTGAAACTGTCTCATATCATTCTCGGTCCAGGAACAAATCATAAGGACCTCCTATCATTTATACATCTAGGTGATCTAATCACAAATGATAAGAGTGCAATCTCCTTTGTCACATAGGTAATTTGTACAACAACACCATGATCTGTACAAATAGTGACGCTATGGGTCATAATTGTCCAACAATCACCCACTTGGCCTATAGCCAGTCACTCGAGTGTCTTACACCCGAACTATGTACGGTTGGCTCAAACTGCTGAGAAGGGGCTTTCGTCAGCGGATTTGCATGATTATCGTCTGATGCGATTTATACGATTATCATATCGCCACGATGTATGATCTGAACGAATAAGATGAATAGTCGAAGTATGTATCTGGATCGTTGATGAGACCATTAATTCTTAACCTGTGCTGACGCCTAGCTCAGCTGCTAACATAATTATATCTAATCTAATTAGATTTGTTATCGACCCAAATGGCTTCTATTGCCGCCTCAGCTGCAGCAATAACCCACATTTGTTGTTTATACGGTAACAGTATCTTGCTAGGAAGATTTCCAGCTCACTGTTCCGTTATTCAAACTTTGTAGTACCGTTTACGACTTATAGTCGTTTTATCGGTTTAGGAAAGTTGCTACAGTGATCCCAGTCACTTCAAGTTCTCCATCTCCATAGTCTAAGACAGCATCCTTAGTTCTCTACGATACTAACGGATGTTCTTAACATCAATCCAGTGATCGTCACTTGGATTGGCCTGTTTGTGAATCCATATGCTCAAAGCGTATGAGACACCAGGTTGCGTATATTTTTCAATGTACGATTTCTCGGAGAGTTTTCTCGAAAGCCAAGCTTTCACCGATTATTATTATGGGAATATCATTTCCAAGAAATGACATATTATCATTATTTATAGGACAACCACTGTCAGTGCGCTCCCACTAACCCTCTTATATACACAAGAATCATTTCGTTTTGAATTAAATCATAAACTATTATGATTACATCAAAACGATAATTCCAAGAACCTAATGCTTGCTTCAATCCAAACATGGATCGAATAACCTGCAAACCTTGTTTGCTAGTTATGTACGACAAAACCGACAGGATGTTGTAAACATCCTCCAAAAGGTTTCCTTTTCAGGAAAGCGATTTTCCCGTTAAGCTGACATATTTCATAAATGAAACATGCAGCATCTGCAAGCATTATCCAAATGGATTTATCGTGGCAACAGTTAAAAGCTTGAATCGTAATCAACAAAATGTTGATAACGATACCTTTCTGCTAAAAGCCTAGCTTTATTCGTTGGTATGTTGCCATCCATGTACGTCTTCCTTGAAGACTTATAAAGTACCATTAGGCACAATGCCTTTGTGGTACATCAACTAGTATCTAAACATAGTTGATTTACATGGAATCCATTTTGGATATCATGGCACTTTGCTATAATAGGGAGTCGATACCTTGTATCACTTCCTTAAACGTAATCAGTTCGTCTTCCTCAATAAGATTGACATCTTTATGAGGTGAGATCAGAAACCCATACCCCAGGTTGTTTTCTGACTCTCTCCGACATACGCGGTTCTTGTGTATTCGAAGATTAATGGTATAGTTTCATCCTTGATGAACTATTTATGTTCCATTAAGGAATAGGTGCCAGGAATAGTATTACTACGATTCTCATCGATTTTTACTATCCTCCCACTTACCACTACATATCGGTATTCCTCTTAGGGAAAAAGCATGGCGAGCAACAATTACATTGTTCTCTTGTGAGTTGTATAAGTACAATACTTTGGTATCCCTAGGATAACCTACAATTGGCACTTATCCAATTTGGGTTTTAGTTTGGTATCATCCAAACATATGCCTAGCATCCCAAATCATCAGGAGTGAGAAACCCGGTTTCTTTCCTGTTCATATCTAATATGAATTATGTCTAATAGATTTTTCATGGAACCTTATTCAAAATAAGTATTGCACTGTTAATGCTTATCCATTGAAGGAAATGGTAGCTCAGAGTGACTCATGATTAACCTTATCATGTCCAACAAAATTCGGTTACTCTATTCGGACACACCGTCAAACTGACGTGTTCCGGGAGGAGTCCTCATTGAAAGAATACTATACTCTTTCGAATATATTAGAAACTTATTTTGACTCACGGTAGTTCACTGCCAAAACCAGAAGAAAAATGCCCTCCATGGGTGTGAGAGAGAGAATTGTTAGACAGTTATGACCCATAGCGTCACTATTTTGTAAATGATATTGTATTATTGTACAAAATTAACTATGTAGTAATGAAATTGCCTTTTACCGTTTTGTAATTTATTTACTTTGATATAAATGGTAAGAGTCCCTATGATTAGTTCCGGATTGTGATGATATGAGACGGTATCAATCCATAAAGGTTTAATCATTAAATATCCCTAGTCGTAGTATTATCGAGATTGGACATCGATAATGCGGAATAGACTAGTACTGCACTTGTGCATGTTGTGAGGGCACAACGGCATAGTCTCATATATTTAAGTATAGGATACTTATGAAAGTGCGGTAGGAGGTTGTGTTTTACCGATGGTACGGAAAACAGCTTCGCTCTGGATAGACCCCGCGGAATCCCATTGGTAGTATGTCTGCGTGTCTATGGGAGTCCGCT
>SKCR01007674.1:0-24541 GCA_019454045.1 Zanthoxylum bungeanum | reverse complement strand
TTTTTGTGCTTGCATCCAATTATTCCCGAACATAACTGAATTTTCTTGTTCTTGTTTCCTGTCATCACAGCACTAAACAACTCCAAAAGCACATTAAATAATACGGAATCCAACAGAATGATAAGCTGACGGTACCGAATTGGTGTGTAAATTTCACACTTATCAATTACCTTCAAGGCTAATAAATATAAATCACTTGTTTATAATAAAAGACATTATAAAAGATACAAATGGGGTGGGACCAAAGCGTTAATAAAACTTTCCAAACTAAAGTTAATTTAACCAAAGGTATTACTAGAGTTAGATAATGATTTGGTGTCTTCTTTCACTCACTACCTTTTTATAGCCAAAAGGAAAAGATGTGAAGACATCTAGATAATCATTTACTCAAAGCTTACCTTAAAGCATATTTAAAGTGTTGGACTAATTTGGAGGATCTATTGTTTATTCATGTCACCAAGACGATAAGAGCCTAAGAGGTAAGGGTATTTAAGAGAGTTCGCTCCACCCTCCATCTGGGGAATTTTCAATGGAGGAATCCATTTGACAGTTATTCACTTAAAACTTGCTAAAATCCTCAATAATAATTTAAGTCTAAAATTTGCCTCCCATTGTAAAGTATAGACCCAAAGGGCTTAAACCGTATTGGCAGGACTAGGCTTTACCAGACTGACCAATACCAATTTATCCCTAAATTGTACTATTGACAATGGTTTGACTTTTCTGAGTCATAAGATGCAGCGACCCTTTGGCGTGGTCTTATAACTTAGTGGCAAAGATTGTGTGTCCACAAGGACTAGCATAAACTATGACATGTTTGATTACCGAACCCAATGATCAAGGAGTTTTGATTTATATCATAAATTGGTTGGGAACCTACCTAATTATCGTATTTTATAACGACTGGCCCTAGTCGGAGTTATGAAATGATGATAATGAGATCCTTGCCCAAAAAAAATCCATCATATTGGGGTCGATGCGATTTGCTTAAAATTTTAAAATAATTGAGTGGGAGCAACTTCATAATATTAAAAACCCATGTTATTATGAAACATTAATGAAAATATATCCTAATTTTAACATTCTCTCTTAACAGATGGGTTAAAATATTTCACAAACATTCAAATGGAAAACAGAGTATCACTTCGTTCCATCCTTGATGAGCATAAGCTCAAAGGGGACAACTACAATGACTGATTTAAAAATCTTAAAATTTTCTTACGACAAGAAAATATTTTCTATGTTCTTGAAAGACCATTTCCCCCTGAACCCGCAGAAAATACTGACCAAAATGCATTCGATGCTTTGAAGAAACACGTCGATGATGATGAGCAAGCAGTTTGCATAATGTTTGGCTCTATGTCGGACGAACTTCAGAAAGCTCACGAAGATATGGATGCTCAAACCATCATCTTTCACTTGAAGGAGTTGTATGCAACTTCCCTTCATACCGTGAGATTCCAAGTGTCATGTGCCTTATTCCAAACAAGGTATAATGAAGGATTTGTTAGTGGACATGTGCTTAAGATGATTTGACACATTGAAAAATTAGCCAACCTCAGGTTCATCATGGATCATGAGATATGGCAGGATCTAATTCTTCAGTCCTTACCAAAAGAATTCTTTCTTTGGGCCTCATGGCTTCAGGTCCTTACCCGTAAGCATGATGGAGGTTTTAAGCTCCGGTTTCAAGTCCTTCTATTCTTGCTTTATCAGATTGTGCAATTATGCTAAAGTAGCTTCTTTATCAGACAAATAAAACTGCATAATAAAGGCCAAGGCTCCAGATCACCTAAAGCCCAATGGTAAGGTGGAGAAGAAAAAGGGAAAGAGGAAATGTTTCTTTTGTGGAAAGAAGAGTCATTGGAAGAAAGACTGTAGATTCTTGAAAGCTAATGAAGGTAGGGAAGCCCAAGAGGCCAAGAAGCCCAATGCTTCAGGTATGCTGTATATAATTGAACTATATTCTCAAAACTCTGAACCTTCTACTTGGGTGCTTGACACCGGTTGTGGGACTCATTTGTGTAACAATGTGCAGGGCCTGAGAAACAATAGGAGACTCCGTCATGGGGAGGTTGACTTACACATGGGTAATGGAGCAAAACTGGCTGCATTGTGCATGGGGACTTATTCATTAGTTTTGCCGAATGGTTTAGTTTTAGACTTAGAAGATTTTGTTTATGTACCTTCTCTAGTAAAGAACATCAGTTCAATTTCTTCTTTATGTAATAAAGGTTTTTCATGTCTAATAAGTTGTAATAAATGTTCTATTTATTTCAATAAAATAAAATATGGAGATGATATTTTGAATAATGGTATCTATGTCTTACAAACTAACAAAGAATGTTCAACCTCTAATAAATACAACGTTAACTCGAATAATCTCAATGAATCACTTATATGGCACAGTCGCTTAGGTCATATAAATGAAACAAGATTAACTAAGCTACATAAGGATGCGTATTTCAAACCCTTCAAATATAAACCTTATGGAACTTGTGAGTCTTGTTTACTTGGTAAAATGACCAAATTACCTTTCAAATGTAAATGACAGCGTGCAGCGGAGACATTAGAACTCATACACTCTGATGTATGCGGACCAATGTCAGTCACATGTGGATTCTCCTACTTCATTATCTTTATCGATGATCACTCGTGATATGGGTATGTGTACCTTATGCGATACAAATCTGAAGCCTTTGAGAAATTCAAAGACTTCAAAGCTGAAGTAGAAAATAGCTTAATAAAAGTATTAAGTCACTAAGGTCTGACCGAGGTGGTGAATTCTTAAGCAACGAATTTCAAGATTACTTGAGAGAAAATGGCATTATTTCTCAGTGGACTCCTCCAGGAACTCCACAGCATAATGGGGTCTCCGAAAGGAGAAATTGGACATTATTAGATATGGTCCGATCAATGATGCCAGGCACGAATCTACCTCTTTCTTTTTGGGGTCTTTCTTTAGAAACTGCAACACTACTACTAAACCAAGTTCCTTCCAAGACTGTTAGTCAAACACCATATGAGTTATGGTCTGAGAAACATCATAGTCTTAGTTATCTAAGAGTTTGAGGATGTGACGCATATGTCAAGCTCACACAAACTAACAAATTGGATGACAGGGCAGTTAAATGTAAGTTTGTAGGATATGCCTTGAACTCAAGTGCATACGTGTTCTACGTCCCAAATGAACAAAGAACATTTGTCTCACGAAATATTAATTTCTAGAGAATGAATTCCTTCTCAAGAAATATAGTGGGAGTAGACTTGACCTTAATGAGGTACGAGAAGAACAAACTAACATAGAACTAAACCCCAGGTCCCTCAAAAGAGCAGCGACGGAACAACTACAAGGTTATGAACTCATAAGGTCTGGTAGGGAAAGACATGAGCCTGAAAGATATGGTTTCCATATTGATGAGGAACATGATCAGGTCATTGTTAATGAAGATCCCACCAGTTATGACGAAGCAATGTGTGACATTGATTCAGTCAAGTGGCTTGAAGCCATGAAATCCGAAATAGACTCTATGTATCAGAATCAAGTCTGAGACTTGGTAGATGCACCTGAAGGGATAAAACCCATAGGCTGCAAGTGGATTTAAAAACGTAAAACTGATGCAGAAGGCAACATCCAAACTTCTAAGGCTAGATTGGTGGCAAAAGGTTATAGACAAATCCAAGGAATTGACTATGAGGAAACCTTCTCGCCTGTTGCAATGTTAAAGACCATTCGAATTTTACTGGCACTAACTACACACTTTGATTATGAAATTTGGCAGATGGATGTCAAAACTGTAAGTGTCCTAAACATGCCACAGGATCTCTAAGCGTGATTCGTGTGTGAATAATAATCAAAAATGAGTTGCGGAAGACTTACATTGATCGGCTTGAGTTCAAAACTTTCATGGATGTTAAAGCTTCCAAGCTCTTGAGTGAGTATCCATATCACCTTCATTTGACTCCCATATGTGATAGGAAGAACAAATGGAACAAATTTTATCTCCCTAGGAGAAACTAATTTACCCGAGGGAGAGAGGTAGTAATCGGCCATTGCTTTTGGCCTTTGTTTTCAAAAAACCAGAGGCAAAATGCCTCTCGGCCAAACAAGAAATGCCTAACGCATTTTTCAAAAAAAAAAAAATGCAATTTCTTCTCTGTGAAGTCTGTGGCTTATTTTGCTTCTGTCGGCCAATCCATTTTCAAGAGGAAGCTATCGCTTTTAATTTCCAGAGAAACCAAAAATGACTTTTATTCATGTTCTTTTTTCAATAAAAAGAAGTCAGGGAGCATTAACTTATCTTCAAAAGAAAAGCCCCTTTTCTTTATTATATATTGAAGCCAATTTAGCTTAATGAATAATAAATGAAAAGTCAGCTTTTCTTTTTCCCAAAGAGAAAAGCAAGCCCTTGTACTTTCTGCCAAAATTAAAGAATTTATTGGCCACCTAGTGAGCCAATAAAAAAGAATAATAAGGACAGAGGCCGTGGCCAATTTCAATTGAAAATTCAATGGCCATTTAACAACCTGTTATAATCGGCCAAATTCTCCTTTTATTTCAAAAGCAAAGGCCATTTCCAAGAAAAAGTCAAACAGAGTCTTGTCATTATAAATGGCCTTCGGCCAAATGAAAACAAAAAGAATAAATGGCCGTGGCCAATTCGGCCTAGAGCAATAAAGAATATGTTGAGTGTATAACAAGTTTCCACCAAAACCCATCATTCATGTCAATCACAAAAAAAATGACTAATGATATAAGTGAAGTGGGCCCCACCTTAAATCAAAATTCAAGAGGGCTTGCTCAATATATTTCGGGCTCGGATTCGTTTAATCCGATTAAACTAATTTTCCGTCGCGGGATAATTAAATCCAATTTAATTAAATAATAATACCTAGTAAAATTATTACGAAAATCGTTCGCAAATTAATTTCAAATCAACTCGTTCGCTAAAATTAAAATCCAATTTAATTTCATGTTGAAATCAAATTTCAATTAATATATCTAATATATTATATTAGCCCAATTAAATAAATTAAATAGTAAAATCAAATTTAAATATTAAATTTATTTTACCGATTAATTCCAAATTAATCGCGTTCTCTCCTATCGACGAATTTAATCCCAGATAAATTCTCGACGCAATTAATCCCAGATTAATTCTTTCTCTGATAATTAATCCCAGATTAATTCTTGCCGTAATTAATCCCAGATTAATTTTCTCTCTTTATTAATCTCAAATTAATATTCTCTCTTTTAATTAAACCCAGATTAATATTCTCTCTTTTAATTAATCCCATATTAATATTCTCTCTTTTAATTAATCCCAGATTAATATTCTCTCTTTTAATTAATCCCAGATTAACTTACAGTCGTCTTTGTCGGTTTGGAAACTTGCATCGGTATACACAGTTACCTCAAGTTCTCCATCTCCATAGATTAAGAAAACATCCTTAGTTCGTCTAAGATACTTTAGGATATTCTTAACCGCCATCCAGTGACTTTCACCTATATTGGCCTGATAGCGACTACACATGCTCAAAGCATAGGAGACATCAGGTCGCGTACATATCATGGCATACATGATCGATCCGACTGCCGAGGCGAACGGTATCCGACTCATGTTGTCTCTCTCATCTTGAGTTTTAGGACACATGTCCTTAGATAGATATACGCCATGTGACATTGGCAACAGTCCTCTCTTGGACTGATCCATGTTGAATGTCTTCAACACTTTGTCAATATATGTACTCTGGGAAAGTCCAAACAGCTTTCTAGATCTATCCCGGTAGATCTTTATTCCCATAATAAAAGTTGCTTCTCCCAGATCTTTCATGGAGAATTTCAATGAAAGCCAAGCTTTCACCGATGTTAACATGGGAATGTCATTGCCTATTAGCAATACATCGTCAACATAAAGGAAAATAAAAGTCAGTGCTCTCCCACTAACCTTCTTGTATACACAAGGATCATCTTCCTTTTGAATGAAATCATATTCTTTTATGATCTCATCAAAACGTTGGTTTGTATACACAAGGATCATCTTCCTTTTGAATGAAATCATATTCTTTTATGATCTCATCAAAACGTTGGTTCCATGACCGCGATGCTTGCTTCAGTCCATAGATGGACCGATTTAACTTATAAACCTTATTTGCAAGTCTAGGCACGATAAAACCGTCAGGCTGTTGCATATAAACATCCTCCAAAAGGTTTCCGTTAAGGAAAGCGGTTTTAACGTCCATCTGCCATATCTCGTAATCGAAATATGCAGCAATTGCAAGCATTATCCGAATGGATTTAAGCATGGCAAAGGGTGAGAAAGTTTCGTTGTAATCGATACCATGTCGTTGACGATACCCCTTCGCTACAAGCCTAGATTTGTACGTTTGTACGTTGCCATCCATGTCAGTCTTCTTCTTGAAGACTCATTTGCATCCAATAGGCTTTACACCTTCTGGTGCATCAACTAGTGTCCAAACTTGGTTGGTGTACATGGAATCCATCTCGGACTTCATGGCTTCTTGTCGTAAAGCGGAATCGATATCTTGTATCGCTTCCTCATACGTAGCCGATTCGTTATCCTCAACGAGATTGATATCTACATGAGGTGAGATCAGGTACCCATACCTCTCAGGTTGTTTCCTGACTCTCTCCGACCTACTCGGTCCTTGTGTAATAGAAGATTGTGATACAGTCTCATCCCTGATGGACTGTTCTTGTTCCGTTGAGGATTCTATGCCAGGAACAGTATCACTACGATTTTCATCAAGTTCTACTTTCTTCCCACTAACCACTGCATTTAGGAATTCTTTCTCAAGGAAAACCGCATGTAGAGCAACAAATATTTTGTTCTCTCATGGGTGATAGAAGTAATATCCTTTGGTTTCCCTAGGATATCCTATGAATAGGCATTTATCCGATTTGGGCTCAAGTTTGGTACCTTCCAAACGTTTGACGTATGCCCAGCATCCCCAAATCTTCAGGAATGAGAAACCCGGTTTCTTTCCTGTCCATATCTCATACGGAGTCTGTTGAACAGACTTTGATGGAACCTTATTCAAAATAAGAGTTGCACTGTTTAATGCATATCCCCAAAAGGAAATAGGTAGCTCAGTGTGACTCATCATAGACCTTACCATGTCCAACAAAGTACGGTTTCTCCGCTCGAACACACCGTTTAATTACGGTGTTCCAAGAGGAGTCCATGTGAAAGAATACCATATTCTTTCAAGTAATCTAGAAACTCATTGCTCAAGTATTCGCCACCACGGTTTCCGACTTATGTCTCATGAGATACACATAACCATAACGAGATGCATCATCTGTAAAGGTTACGAAGTATTCGTATCCACATCTAGCCTGGCTAGACATGGGCCCACAAACGTCACTATGAACAATGGCTAACAGTTCGGTGGCGCGTTCACCTTTACCGCTAAAAGGTGATTTAGGCATTTTACTTAATAAGCAAGATTCGCAGACGTCATATGAATTTGGATCAAATCTGTCCAAGTACCCACTCTTCGAAAGTGTGGATATGCGAGTCTTGTTTATATGTCCCAGACGACAGTGCCACATATAGGTTTCATCTTTGTTACTCATTTTGAGCCTTTTGTTTGTTATATTATATGTTGGAGATAAATTTATATTCAAAATATAAAGACCCTTATTCGCAACAGCAGTGCAAATTTATACATCATTTTTATATAAATAACACTCAGTGTTTCTAAATACAAAAGTATACCCACATTAGGTTAACATAGATACAGAAATAATATTCCTAGTCAAACTAGGTATAAAATAACAGTCATTAAGTTCAAGTACATGCCCCGAGGGCAGTTCCAAAACAAAAGTGCCTACGGCCAAAACAGCAACAGGTGTCCCATTTCTAACAAGCAGATCAATCTCTCCTGAAGCCAGTTTCCTACTAATATGCAGATCCTGCACATCAGTACATATATGAGTACCACAACCAGAATCAAAAATCCAATTTTTAAAACTAGAAGTAGCCATGTTTATTTCAATAACAAACATACCTGAGGCCGGTGCCTTGCCCGCGAGCGCCTTGTACTCGCGGCAGTCACGCTTCCAGTGACCCCGCTTGCCGCACTGGAGGCAAACATCCTGAGATTTGTCCTTAGGCTTCCTGGAAGCTTTTGACGATTTGGCCTTGCCCTTTCTTTTATGCTTCTTCTTCTTCACACCTCTAGTTGCCTTGGGCCCAGCCCTTGGTGTCTGAGATGTCGAAGTAAAGTGTGCCTTGCACTTGTTGCCCTTGAGAAGTTCCTTCTTAGCTTCGTTGAGAGTAGATAATAACTCTCCAAGAGTATCATCAGTGTTCATCAAATTATAGTTTATGATGAACTGTCTCCAGGAGTCGGGGAGAGATTGCAAGACCATGTCTATGGTATTCTCAGCCTCAAAGACTATCTTCATAGTAGCTAGCTCATCTATGTCAGTAATCATCTGTGCCACATGGGACTCAACAGACATGCCTTCTGACATGCGTGAACGGAAGAGCTTCTTAACTAACTCATATCTTTGCGACCTCTTGTTAGATCGGTGAAGATCTTGCAACCTCGCCATCATGTTATAAGGATCCAAGTCCCTGTTTTGATGACGGAAATGCTGAGTCATTGAAGCAAGCATAATAGACTGAGCAGTATCACAATCATCGCTGTGAGTCTTCCAAAGCTCCAGCTCAAGTGTCTGATCAGGTGTGGGTTTAGGCCCAAGAGGTGTTTGTATGGTGTACAACAGCCTCTCGGCTCCAAGGACTATCCTTAGATTCATCTCCCAATCTGCAAAGTTTGTGCCCTTAAAGACATTCTCACCCATGATAATGTCTCGGACATTTCCCTTTCCAGTCATCTTGACTACGATAGTCCAACTATCTAGTCAACGATATTTTGGGTACAGTCTAACTGTTACAAGAAAAATAACATTATATTAGTCCAACTAATAATATAATTTTGATGAAATAATTTGAAAGCGCGTAAAGCTAAGTATCTGAATGAAATTGCAAATTCAATACTAGCCACCCACTAATTTTCGGCGAGCCTCTAACCCTCTGTCGAGTACTCGGGAAACCCAGTTTCCTAGTGGGCTAGGATCCCGTTAAATAACACACAACCTTGACTTTGGCCAACAAGCTGTATGATATTTAACTAGGTAGATCTCGAAGATCAATTGGATCTTATCCAATTCCTAGATCCGGTAGGTGGACGTCCAAGTCCGAAACATATATACAATACATATGCCAATGTATCCAATACAGTTTCCTAACCTATTTCCTCTGAATCAACTAAGCCTTGGCTTTGGCACAACAAGCTTAATGATTCCAGTTAAGCGGGACCCATTGACATAGAAAGTTTCGTAATCAATGTCGATGGACAAGAAGTGATCTTGACTTTGGCCAACAAATCACGACTTGGATAGGACACCGATATGGAACAAAACTCTCATGATTCAAACACATCCGCAATTGACAAAGGCCTTGACTTTGGCCAACAAACCAATGCCAATATTGGATCTTGAGTAAGAATCACTCAACGGAAGGAAAAATCGTTTAATATTCTTTTAAGGGTTTTGTGTAAATTGGCAACCAATTTATTATCTTTGTTAAGGTCTCATCATACACCCTTAAGCATGCTTCTAAAAAATAATAAGGCACAGAAATTAAATTAATAGCGATATACGGATGGATATTTAAACAGATTGTTCCTACAATAAATCTCTCCATTTTCTCTCTCCGGCTAGCATTATTCTACTACTACCCAATTACATAATACAATAATAGAAACCTCATTGCAATGAGGGGAATTAGGTGAGAAGAGAATACAAAGAGGTAATAAGAGACAAGGCTGGACACGCAGGTCCAAATTATAAATTCCAAATTTACAATAATTTCTAAAATTACATTTTCCCTTCTAATATCCATCCGATATACACTATTCATTCAACACATCCACATATATTCATTCAAGGCATGTTATACAACCAATCTAATCCAATTAATTAGTCTTTAATTATATAACCATCCAATGTTCAAACAACGATTTGATTTTGCGCGAGTCCAACTCGTTTGTGAATAAGTACTCAAAGTACGAATTCATGAGTTATATCAAACTACTCGTTAAATCCAATTTAGGTCGTATTCAAGACTAATTCTTTTATTTAATTCCAAATTAAATATTTACACTTTTAATGCGCTTTAACGACTTAGATTCCAAATCTAATCATTTCGGGTCTCAAAACCCAACTAACATCCAATGTTCGTTTAATTAAAGTCCGATGGGCTTTCAATTGATTTTAAAAGGCATGGGCTTTGGTCAATGTGGGTCAAACCCAATCACCAAGCCCAAGTAAGGAATCACCCTTATTTGCCATAAAACCAATATCAAGCCCATAAGGCCCAATTAAACTTTTAAAGCCCATTTATTACATTTGGACTTAATGGAATGATTTAGTCCCAATTTGGATCCAATCCAATTTGCCTAAATCAACGTGGCCCAACCAAGCCCATTATGCCAAAAAAATAATAATTTCAAGCCCAATTTGAAATTAAGCCCATTAACCAAATTTTAAAATTCCAAATTTTATAATTTAATTAATTAAAGTGTAATACATTAATTAATTACCTAAATCAATATTTCTAAAATACAATTTACCAATTAATTATATATCCTTTTATTCAATTATTGTCCAATAATTTTTGAATCAAAATCATGTCCAATTCATACCTTATGGTTCTCGGCCAAGGTAGTGAAATTTGCCCGATTTCATTTTTCAATCCAATCGAATTTACAAATCGACATTTCATTCGTCTCAACTCATCCAATGATCATCAAAATAAAAAATACCAAGAACCTAGGGTACAACACATATTCGGCCAAGCCAAAGGGGGTTCCAAATTTTGATCCAATCACAATTTGTTGAAATTAATGCAATCACATCTCATTATATCAACATACAAGCATACTCAACCATCCAATTCAATCAAAACATGCTCAAATTGAATTTCCCCAAATTTTACCCTAATAATTTCATGCGCATTTAAGCTCTGATACCATTGTTGGGTTTCTATAAGGTGCCCAAGATCATATAAGCATGAAATAAGAATGATCAAATGGAGAAGTATGGCGGAATCATACTTACAACGATCGGTGTGGATCCGTTAAGCAACAAAAATTCCTCCTCCAAGCACCCAAAGATTCGGCCAAGAGAGGTTTTGTTGATGAAGATTCGGCCAAAGGAAAATAGAGTCCAAGCTCAAAGCTTTTCAAGATCCAAGCTCTTGTGTTGGTTTCCCTAACACCTTTGTTTGATCCTTTGATTTGTGCTAGCAAATGAAGAAAAACTCCAAGCTTTCTTCAATAGAGGTCACGACAAAGAGAGATAAGAGAAGGTTTTGTGTTTTTTAATTTGTTTTCTAAAAACATAATGAAAAAACTAATACCAAAATTTGGTATATACCTTTTCAAAAAGTCAAAAGTATTTTGGCTCCAAAACTTCAAAAAGTGAATCTTGAATAGTGACTAGGTGTCTTTCACCAAAAAGTGAATCTTGACATCTATCACTAATGAATGACAAGTGATGTGACTTGTGGGCCCTACTCGATTCAAAATACGAGTGTGTCCGTAAACACTTCCGGGCTCGGTTTCGCTAATTTCGAATTAATGAATTTCCGTCGCGACGTAATTAAATAATTATGCCTAGCGAAATTACTATTCACGTCGCTAATGAATTAATTCTAAATTAACTCGTTTGCCCGAATTAAAATATGATTTTAATTCCGTGTCGAAATCTAATTTCGAATAATATATTGAATATATTATTTTAATGATTAATTTCAAATTAATCTTTCTCTCTATTCAAATAGTACTTTATCCAAGATAAAGTCTCTCCGCATTTAATCCCAGATTAATAAAGTTCGAATCAAACGTCATCGGTGAATCCTTGGGAAGCGACCCAAGAGATCCCTGGGTTGGCAGTAAATACTGTCATCGGACTATCCGAACACGTATGTACCAAGTACTACGATTTTACCGATTTACGAGACAAGATTGGCTTCTAGCAAAACGCCATGTCTACCCAATTCTCCAGAAATATTCTTACTGGAATATACGATCTTTATCTGGCGTAGTATACGTAGTATTGCGTATTGCGATCCAGTATCAGATGTCATGTGCAAGGCCTGGGGCTGGAATAGTGTCTGCCCCGTACGAAGCACATATCGGATATCAAGCAACTAGTCTCTTTGAATCAGATAATCATGACCTTGTCATATTATCCCGATGGTTGCAACACTATTGAGAACCAGTTCTGAATCCCTGCGTGATCATTATCTCCATATGTCTGAAGTGATACTTCCGTCTTGACATCACATCCAATACACTACGATTCCCAATGAACCCAGTAGAGGCGTACACAGAACCTGTTAAAGCCCTGGACGACCAAAACCAAAGTTTACCAATTTTCGTAAGTACTAGCGATGCAAGTCTCAGGTTAAGACCAAATACACCTACCCTGAAGCATACTCCCATAGACACATATACATACTACCAATGGGATTCCGCGGGGTCTATCCAGAGCGAAGCTGTTTTCCGTACCATCGGTAAAACACAACCTCCTATCGCATTTGTATAAGTATCCTATACTTAAACATATGAGAACTATGCCGTTATGCCCTCACAACGCGCACAAGTGCAATACTAGTCTATTCCGCATTATCGATGTCCAGTCTCGATAATACTATGACTAAGGATATTTAATGATTAAACCTTTATGGATTGATACTGTCTCATATCATCTCAATCCAGAACTAATCATACGGACTTTTACCATTTATATATATATCAAAGTAAATGAATCATAAATTGATATAAAAGGCAATTTCATTACTACATAGTTAATTTTGTACAAAAAAACAAAATGTCTTTTACAAACAGTGACGCTATGGGTCATAACTGTCCAACAAATTGGGCCTTAAGATTGGATTTGGGCTTGTTATGTTGTAAATGGGCTTATTGGGCTTTGTTGTACAAAGTTGGTTTTAGGCAAAATTGGTTGGATCCAATTAGGCCCAAAACCGCTTCCATAAAGCCCAAATGCGACTAAATGGACCTTTAAAGTTTAATTGGGCCTAATGGGCCTAAACTGATTTCTGGGCTTATGGGGTAATTCCCGGATTGAATTTTGGTTATTCGGTTTGACCCGAGTTGACCAAAAGTCCACGCCTTAAGAAATTAATTAAAAGTCCATTGGACTTTAATTGAATTGACGTTGGACGTTAATCGGGCTTTGAGACCCGTAACGATTAAATTTGGAATTTAAGTCGTAAAGGTTTATTATTAAAGTGTAATATTTAATTTGGAATTAAATAACGAATTAGAATTGAATGTGTATTAAATTGGATTTAATGATGTAGTTTAATTTAATTCAAGAATTCGTACTTTGGGTACTTATTCGCAAAACGAGTTTAACTCGATAAAAAAAAAACCGTTGTTTGAACATTGGATGGTCACTAATTATCAGATTAATTAATTTGATTAGATTGATTGATAACATGCTTGTGTGAATACGTGGTTGCGATGCATGAATAATGTATATCATATGGATATTAAATGGGTGGGATAATTTTAGAAATTGTTGTAATAAATTTGATTTATTAATTGGACCTACGTGTCCAGCCTTATCACCTCCATACTCTTTGTATTCTCTTCTATCCTATTCCCCTCAATGTAAATGAGGTTTCTTTAGAAGTGTAGTGTAATGGGTGTTGGGGTTGGTGCTCAGAGCGCAAATCCGCACCGTATTTATGTCTGATTCATGAATACGAACATCCCCTTATTCCATAATATTACTTATTTGTGGTTGCACCTCTTGTTTTTTATACGTATTCGATTTAATTACCATTAGATTGAAACTAAATATGGTTTAGTGATATGTATATATTAGACAAAGGCCCGATAATATATAATGTAGTACACAGTTATAAAGTTAGTTTGTAATTGACATTGGGAAGTGTTAACTGCTAAATGTATATTATCAAACAAAGTTCCTGGTCAAGATTCACTAACACGGGTCGGTTAGTCAAATCCGGTAAGACCAGTACATGTCGTATATCGAGACTTGGTCCGATGGTTTACCCCAATGAACTATGAGTCTAGAGAGACTCGTATAGACGTGTAGGTGTTTATAATAGATAAACACTGAACGGCTCACCGAAGATTCTTAATGGATGGTACACCAACGTCAATAAGAATCTTATCGGGTTGAGTAGCATAGTGGTCCTTCGACTTGAGACACCACTGTGGATGTATGAGACATCCTTCACACTTAGATGGCAGTCACGTCACCGATCTATTAAGATCAGACCTCCGCCTGTTTGTTGGGTGTGGACCGATCCTCAGGATATCCTGTGTGTGTCAAGATAGGATCCGTCAGTTCTGTGTACAGAGCATAGGTAGTCCATATATAATTAGCAGTCTCTTAAATCTGTGGCCACAGTATACTTCGGAAGTAAGTTCCGAATGTTATTTAGAGATTGCTAATAAATACGTCGACGGGATAATACCTATAGAGATTTGACGTTTACATCTATATCTATGGGATTATCCGGATACCTGTGACGGAGAGATTATACGTATGCAATGACCTCGACCTGTATGATTCAACTAGTTTATCCGTGGTCGTCATAATTTACGGGTGGGTAAATATGGACACGAAATTAGATTTTGTGACGGATATACCTGAATCTAGAGAGTCTCACTAATGAAATATACTCGTAGGCACTAGGGCAACTTTTATGAATAATGATGATTATTTATAAATCGTTTAAACGTTAAACGAAAAATACATGCGAACGGGCCGAACCGTCATTTCCTAATTAATGTGTATTTGTATTTAATATATAATATTATTAAATACACATTAATTGATTGTCAAATAAAGGTATTTGACATATATCATTAATATATGTATTTGAGATATTTAAAGTAAATATATACATATATTTGAGATATTTGTATTTAATTATTTATTTAATTATTTAATTGTTAAATAATTAATATAATTAAAATATAAATATCTTACCAAATGATAAAGTTAGGAAATGATTATAAGTGTAAAAGTTTAACTTTACATTAAATGAAAAGGTAGTCAAATTGGATCTGACTTCTTTGATATTTGTTTTAAATTGTTTAAAAATTGAAATATCAATTTCCTTTTCTTTTTCTTAAATTCGGCCAACACCCTTTTCAAATATAATTGTTATATTTTCAAGTTGCTTTTGTTGACTTATGAATTTTCATTAAATGTGTAATGATAAAATTTGCAAGTTGATTAAAGTAACTTTAAATGAAATAAAATAATATCTAGATATTTTATATACCTACAATTTCGGCCAAGGGCTATTTTTGTGAGTATATATTATTTTGTTTCATCTTTTAGGGTTTAACAAGTTCATTTGATACAAAATAAACATAATAGAGTTGAAAGAAAAAGGCTTGAAGGCTAAAGAAGAAAGCTTGGAAAAATCATGCTTTTGTAAGTTTTTCTTTAAAGCTTTCAACATAGAAAAATATTTCTAACATCCTTAGCTTCATCTTGTGTTGATTTGATGTGGTCTCTCTACTTATAGTTTGTGTTTTAATTGTTGTGAACTTGAATGAAAGATGTGTGTATGTAAGTAGCCTTGAAATGGTTTCAAAGCTTACTTTTGATTTTTAGAAAATCAAAGTTGCCATTCTAGAGTTAGTAACCACTCCTTGGTGACCTAGAATTGTTCTAGAGTTATTTCAAAGTGGTGAGGCTGATTGGTGAAGTATTGAATGGATTAAAGTGTTGGATTTTGTAAATTTGGTGAAATTGGCCAATTTGATGAAATTGAAAATTAGGGTTCTTAACCCACTCCAAATTTGGGGTTTTCATATATGTGATGTATTATGGTATGAATATGATGCATGTAAAATTTTAGGTTGATTGGATTTGATCTCGGCATGTTTTGAACTAAAGGGACCAAATTGTAATTAATTAAAAATTTTGGGTGGCTCACGGCATTAGACTAAAATTTGGGGATTGGTGTAAAATCTGATTTTGATGCATTAGATGTGTTGAAAAATATTTTAGAAATGATTTAGAATCATCCAAAATTGTATTTGACAACTTTTGGACTAAAATGATAAACTTACAAAGTTTTGGGGCAATTCGGTAATACCAAGAAATTTGATTTCTTGTGTAATTTTTCAGAATTTGATAATTGGATAATTAAATAAATAAGTTTATTTAATTGATCCGAGAAAAAGTTTTGAAATCGGAAAATTTTGATTTTCCACTATTCCGCTGCGTTACCGATATTCCACCTTAAAACCCCACAAAATGGTATCAGAGCGAGTCTGATTCTGGACACCCCCCGATATGATTAGCCCTTTAAAATCTAATTTTATTTTTTTTACTTGTTGCATGCATATATTTATTTAATTTGATTAAATAAATTAAAAGAATCTTTTATGTAATATCCCCGCTAAATAAGGTTTTAAGGTAACTAGTATTTGGAATACTTGTTTCTTGGTCCGTCTTGTCAATACGGTTTATAAATATCTTTTCGTTGACTACATCCGAGACCGTGCCTCTGCTGTGAGGATGTAGCTGATAGAAATTTATTTATGCCGGATTTATATTAGATAAAAGATAAATTCAAGCGAAAGCGGAATCCTGAACGTGCCCTAGCTGTCAGGTTACGCAAGTAACTTGAGTTTATCATTGACGAGTTTAACCTTGGTACGTCTCCTTGTGGGCCTGCCTTCGCAGCGACAACGAGAAACGACCAGGACCGGAACCCAGGAATCACTAGTGAGTGATTGACAATGAGTTGTCTACCTGTGAATATACGTAGGCGAGACCGTGCCTCTGCTATGAGTCGAAATATATTCATGGGGTCCTCTTCCCATTATGGAATTCGATTTAATTATTGAATTCTCGTCTTTCTGTTGGGGATTACGGTATTACGTAAAATAGTGGGAGGCACTGCTAAGTTTAAAAATAGTCCATAACTTTGGCAGTGTGTATTATTATAGAAATTGCCGCTTATTCGTTTCCTTATTCTATTAGTTATATAGAATTGAACTTTTGATTACTGCATACATATTTTGATATGTTATCTGACTTGACACTTGGTTGCAGTTATTCTAGAACAGGTTCTAGATACCACTAGACTAGGATATTATTAGATTGGTCTAAACCATCGGGAACTGTTGTTCCGATTTTCTTCAAAAGTCAAGATGGTTAATGATTTAGTTTCTAAGTCATGATAGATAATCTAGATAGATATCCCTTAGGATATAATAATGTAGAGATTATAGTTTTTATGCAGCAAGAATTGACTTGAATTAGTTCATGTCTCGAGATTCTTGACTGGCATTGAGAAAGCCCCATTAGGTATTTGTTTATCTAGTAATGACGTTTCTTAGCTTTAATGACCTATAGAGGCAATGTGTCTGACACAATTTGCTAATCAATTATTTGCAATTATTGTGAATAGTTGAATGCAAATAGTAAAGCTAAAGAAAGGAGAAGAGTATAATTGTATATATAGAAAATATCGATTTTCACAATACTACAACTATAGGTATTGGATACCATATCTCTCGTCTAGTTATTTAAAATATTAGTTAACCATGTTTTGATATTTGATATTGGAACTTGCTACTATTGGATAGTTACTTGTTCTTAATAAACAATTGTTATATATATTTCAAAATACAACTGGTAATGTCATTGACGTAGAGATAAACATTAAGAAAAATTATTCTGCGAAGTAAATAATTTAGAACGGTGCTTTATGAGTTTAAATCACTTAAGCATTAGATGTTTATTCCATATAGTAAATGATGGTTTGATACTAGATCATACCACACATCCTTATCCGTTTAATGAATATTGTATTCAGGAAGGTGATTAAGATCTCGTTTAACCGATGATTTGTCATTGGACCACCAGATTTATTTAACTGATACATTGGATGTATGTAGTTTAATAAATTGTAATTGCTTAACGTAGTTTTCTTTACTTCGTAACTTAGTTTATGAATTGTCATAACTTAGTTACGTGTTTCTAAAAAGACACATATTGAACGTCTTGATATGATCAAGAACTTTCAATCTGTTCTGATGAAACATAGATTGAACATTTTTGACTTTTTCAACTATATTCAATCTAAAGTTCTTAGAGAACTCTATCCTCAAATTCATTACAAGTCTTTAAATTGTTCAAAGATCTTTGATACAATCAAACGAATGAATTTAAAGCAATTAGTTTTAAGGTTATTCAATGAATATGATTCTTATTCAATATTATTCTTCCACAATTCCATCTTGATGGAATTGAGGAGTGTGAGTAATCGAATCTTATATGATTTGATTCGTTTGATATTGAATATTTCCGAATTAGTTTCAATACTCTTGGGGTTATGCTCCAATAACACTAATCCATCTCTGTAATTAATGTTCCATTATTTTCTAAAGTTGCATATATGATATGTATAGGTAGAAAATTCGAATCTTGAAATGTTTGAGATTTGAATATTTCTTTTATATAATAGTTATATAATGGAAATTACTTACACCTCGGGGTTTAGTAAAAGTTTATCATTTATTCTGTTTAATAGAATATTGTATTCTATTTGATAGAATATCTTTCCCTAAGTAATAAAATCGTTTTATTACTTGGTGTGTAACATCAGATGTTAACAATTGTAGAAAAGACTTGACTTAATGAAGTCAAATGTGAGAATGATAAATTATAAATGGAACTACGTAATTAATAAGATGAAACAACCCTTATACATCTTCTATATAAGTCTAATAGGATATCAGAATCATTTACGAGTACTTGATACTTAATGGTTCTATTGTTTTCTTACTGAATAAAATTATCCTATAACTTACAATAGAAGCGATATTTAATATCGATTCTGGAAGTTCACCATTGAACCATAGATCTAAGATTGTTCATAGCTTACTACGATCAAGTTTTGAACTTGATTAAGCTTTCATTATGAATTAGATCATGATATGTGCTAATTGTTTGCGCAGTGAAAGCAGTGTAAGCTTGTTAAAGGTTTACCCTTTGCAATATGACAGTGAGAAAAGTTATACTCAGCAATCTATTGTAGATTCTAAGGAAACTTGTCTCTAGTCACACTAATTGAACAATTTAAGATCTGTGGGTTAATGTTGATATTAAACTGTACTTTTTAGCTAAAGAATGCAAAGTGGCATTTTTGAATGACTTATTCAAATAAGAGATCAGTTGTGATTTCTTTGTTTGAAGAGTTCATTCTGGAATGGCCCTAGAGTTTGCGTTCTACTGAGATTGCAGTTTAGTGTGCTAGCTTATAGAGCCTATTGTAGACTCGGATAAGTCTTCCAGAAATCTGTGTTCTCTGTTTTTGATATAATCAGATTGTCCGATCTTGTCAAAGTATAGAGAATACATAATTGTTTGAAGGGTTAGTGGGTGCGTACAAATTACTTTCTAGTGTTATATATCCTAACAACATTATCATTATTATAGTAATAATGAGATTTTTGTAAGGTAAAAGTTTTACCTAAGTCTTCCTTACTCCGTGAAAGCAGTGGGAGTAGTCTCTGTTATATTTGATAGAAAGTTTTATATATGATATAAAACTTGGAGACTTGTGAGATACTCCTATTATTCGTACATTAGATGTGATCTAATAAAGGACATAACTAGGCTATCTGTATGACAGTTAGTATAACTGTTGGACAGTTATTGTGTGTCTTATACAAAGTATTCATCTTTCGTAAAGGATGATTCCCTTTTTAGAAAGAGATATTGATTAAAATGTCTAATCAATCTTATGTATAATTTGATGATGACATAATGAATACTTTATTATGTGCGATTAAAGATATCAATTTAATCATAATTGTTATGAGTTATTTTGATATCTTATAGACCATATGATGGATCTTGTGAAACACGTTCTTTGTGATCTTTGAGATATTAAGAACGAGTTTCTGATTCATGGAGAATATAATCTGCAACCATTAGGGTCATATTAGTTTTGAGACTAATTATGAAGTTAGATAGTCTACGTCGTTAAGAGTCACAAAAGATACAGTGGGAGTGTCACGAATGATTCTACTAACTGAGTAGAATTAGATGCAACTTATTAAGTATTGACTTATGAAGTTGGAAAGTGACCTTGTAAATTAGAAGTTTTATATTTGTGTTGTGCTTGCGGTTGTCCGCATAGTGTTTTGGATTTGATCCTTAAATACTTGGACAACTTAGAAGCTGTAGCATAATACTAATGTAGCATCAGAATCATATTAATGTATAATCTAGATTATACAAAATATGAATAATGCTGACTATGGGAAACGATGGAGTTTGTTTGACAAACTCAATGATTCATAGCGGACTTGTTTCTTGCCTCTTAAGTACTGGTGAGCTTTTGAGGGCCATGTGCATATGATACACATTGAGACGAGTATATGAAACCGTGGATTGGCACTAGAGCAAGTGGGATAAATTATTGGGGTGGTTGGTGCCAGAGCGCCAATCCGCACCGTATTTATGTCTGATTCATGAATACAAACATCCCCTTATTCCATAATATACTTATTTGTGGTTGCACCTCTTATTTTTATATACGTATTCGATCTAATTACCATTAGATTGAAACTAAATATGGTTTAGTGATATGTATATATTAGACAAAGGCCCGATAATATATAATGTAGTACACAATTACAAAGTTAGTTTGTAATTGACATTGGGAAGTGTTAACTGCTAAATGTATATTATCAAACAAAGTTTCTGGTCAAGATTCACTAACACGGGTCGGTTAGTCAAATCCGTTAAGACCAGTACATGTCGTATATCGAGACTTGGTCCGATGGTTTACCCCAATGAACTATGAGTCTAGAGAGACTCGTATAGACGTGTAGGTGTTTATAATAGATAAACACTGAACGGCTCACCGAAGATTCTTAATAGATGGTACACCAACGTCAATAAGAATCTTCTCGGGTTGAGTAGCATAGTGGTCCTTCGACTTGAGACACCACTGTGGATGTATGAGCATCCTCCACACTTAGATGGCAGTCACGTCACCGATCTATTAAGATCAGACCTCCACCTGTTCGTTGGGTGTGGACCGATCCTCAGGATATCCTGTGTGTGTCAAGATAGGATCCGTCAGTTCTGTGTACAAAGCATAGGTAGTCCATATATAATTAGCAGTCTGTTAAATCTGTGGCCACAGTATACTTCGGAAGTAAGTTCCGAATGTTATTTAGAGATTGCTAATAAATACGTCGACGGGATAATCTATAGAGATTTGACGTTTACATCTATATCTCAGGGATTATCCGGATACCTGTGACGGAGAGATTATACGTATGCAATGACCTCGACCTGTATGATTCAGCTAGTTTATCTGTGGTCATCATAATTTACGGGTGGGTAAATTATGGACACGAAATTAGATTTTGTGACGGATATACCTGAATCTAGAGATCTCACTAATGAAATATACTCGTAGAGCACTAGGGCAACTTTTATGAATAATGATGATTATTTATAAATCGTTTAAACGTTAAACAAAAAATACATGCGAATGGGCCGAACCGTCATTTCCAATTAATGTGTATTTGTATTTATATATGATATTATTAAATACACATTAATTGATTGTCAAAAAGGTAGTTGACATATATCATTAATATATGTATTTGAGATATTTAAAGTAAATATAATACATATATTTGAGATATTTGTATTTAATTATTTATTTAATTATTAATTGTTAAATAATTAATATAATTAAAATATAAATATCTTCCAAATGATAAAGTTAGGAATGATTATAAGTGTAAAGTTTAACTTTACATTAAATGAAAAGGTAGTCAAATTGGATCTGACTTCTTGATATTTGTTTAAATTGTTTAAAATTGAAATATCAATTTCCTTTTCTTTTTTCTTTTTCAATCGGCCAACCACCCTTTTCAAATATAATTGTTATATTTTCAAGTTGCTTTTGTTGACTTATGAATTTTCATTAAATGTGTAATGATAAAATTGCAAGTTGATTAAAGTAACTTTAAAAAATGAAACAAATATCTAGATATTTTATATACCTACAATTTCGGCAAGGGCGATTTTTGTGAGTATATATTATTTTTGTTTTCATCTTTTAGGGTTTAACAAGTTCATTTGATACAAAAAAACATAAAGAGTTGAGAGAAAAAAGGCTTGAGGCTAAAGAAAAGCTTGGAAAATCATGCTTTTTGTAAGTTTTTCTTCAAAGCTTTCAACATAGAAAATATTTCTAACATCCTTAGCTTCATCTTGTGTTGCTTTGATGTGGTCTCTCTCTTATAGTTTGTGTTTTAATTGTTGTGAACTTGAATGAAGATGTGTGTATGTAAGTAGCCTTGAAATGGTTTCAAAGCTTACTTTTGATTTTAGAAAATCAAAGTTGCCATTTTAGAGTTAGTAACCACTCCTTGGTGACCTAGGATTGTTCTAGAGTTATTTCAAAGTGGTGAGCTTGATTGGTGAAGTATTGAATGGATTAAAGTGTTGGATTTTGTAAATTTGGTGAAATTGGCCAATTTGATGAAATTATAAAATTAGGGTTCTTAACCCACTCCAAATTTGGGGCTTTTCTTATATGTGATGTATTATGGTATGAATATGATGCATGTAAAATTTTAGGTTGATTGGATTTGATCTCGGCATGTTTTGAACTAAAGAGACCAAATTGTAATTAATTAAAAATTTTGGGTGGCTCACGGCATTAGACTAAAATTTGGGGATTTGTGTGAAATCTGATTTTGATGCATTAGATTGTTGAAAAACATATTAGAAATGATTTAGAATCATCCAAAATTGTATTTGACAACTTTTGGACTAAAATGATAAACTTACAAAGTTTTGGGGCAATTCGGTAATTACCAAGAAATTTGATTTCTTGTGTAATTTTTCAGAATTTGATAATTGGATAATTAAATAAATAAGTTTATTTAATTGATCCGAGAAAAAGTTTTGAAATCGAAAATTTTGATTTTCCACTATTCCGCTGCGTTACCGGTATTCCCCCTTAAAACCCCAACAGGGTAGAAGTAAATACTTGTGCTAGCGGGAGAAGAAAGGAGAGAGATTTGATCTAGGATTATTGTGTAAAGTATCCATCCGCATATCATTATTATTTTATTCATATGCGCTTTATTATGTGTTTAGAATGCATGTTTAAAGGGTGTATGATGAATGAGACCTTAACAAGATAATAAATTTGTTGCCAATTTGCACTCGAAAAAACCTCACAAATATTAAGCGTCTTTCCTTCCATTGAGTGATTCTCACTCAAGATCCGAGACTGGCATTGGCTTTTTGGCCAAAGTCAAGGCCTTTGTCCGTCGATGATGTGTTTGAATCACGAAGGCTTTGTTCCATATTGGTGTCTTGTCCAGTTAATGGTTTGTTGGCCAAGTCAAGACCACTTCTTGTCCATCGACATTGATTACGAAGATTTCCATGGTCAATGGGTCGCGTTATTAGGATCACTATGTTTGTTGTGCCAAAGATAAGGCTTAGTTGATTCAGAGGAAATGTTATGTATACATTGGATGTATTGACATATATAAGAAATATGTTTCGGACTTGGATGTCCCCCCTACCGGATCTAGGAATTGGATTGGATCCAATTGATTTTAAGATCTACCTAGTTAATTATCATACAATTTGTTGGCCAAAGTCAAGATTGTGTGATATTTAACGGGATCCTAGCCCCTAGAAAACACGGTTTCCCGAGTACTCGACAGAGGGTTAGAGGCTCACCGAAAAATAGTGGGAGGCGAGTATAAGATTTACAATATTCGTTTAATTACTTGCCATACGCGCTCAATCACAAATATCATTCGTCGTTATAATTAAATGTTAGTTGGACTAAATATTTAAATCGTTGTTTTAATTAACAGTTGGACTGTATTCAAACCATTCATTTATAGTTGATTTTATAATTGGATTATAGTAATCAATATAGATTGATTTTAAATCTATTAAATTATAGTTGATTAAATAGTTGGACTGTTGTAATCATTATAATAAATAGTATCGAAATCGTTGATTAAATAGTTGGACTAGTGGAATCAAGATTCAATAGAAAGATTGACGTTTAAACATAATCCTAGGGAAACTGTATTTAAATGGTTTAATTTTCAAATTGGGAATAAATTTCAGGATGGTCCTGGAAAAATAATAAGTTACTTTATTTGATAAATAACATATTATGCCTAAAGCCCGGAGTTAAGCAAATAGTCGAGCATAATCTTTGGAAGATTTATGTAATGATAACTTAAGTGCTTAATCCATTAAGCTTGTCATAGTAGACTCATTAATTTCTTAATCAGAACTAAAGATTAGATCCTTAAAGTATGATAATGAAATTGAAGGATCTTCATAAATCTATGCTTAGATTTTAGAAGTACTAAATTGTAATAAATAACTATT
>SKCR01007673.1:0-18481 GCA_019454045.1 Zanthoxylum bungeanum | reverse complement strand
ATCCCCACAACACACACGGCTTCCGACAACAAGAACACCCCAGCAGACTTGCCATTCCAACCGACCTCTTAGGGGCATTCAACGAAGTGGCTGATGACAATCCACCCCTAGACGACCATCCTCAGAGCTGTCAGACGATAAACCATTTCCCTATGCCAAACCTAACACAATAAGTCACCTCCACCATGTGCAAAGAGATAGAAAAGTTCAAAGAGATTATTCTCTCCAACCTACCTGGGTTTAGTCAAACGATGAGGAAGAATTCAACCGGGATAATTATTGACACTTCTTTCTTGGAAACCATAACTTTTGTAGAGCTTCCACGGAAGTTTTGCCTCTAGACATGAGGCTATACGATGGATCCACTGACCTAGAAGATCATGTCGTCCACTACAAGTATAAGATGATGTCCACGGCCTTGACACCACACCAATGGGAGGCCGGATTATGCAGATGATTCAAAGAGAAGCTAACAAGCCTAGCCCTTACTGGGTTTACCAATCTACCACGTTGGTTTATTAGATCATACCAAGAGTTGGTAGACAAGTTTTTGGAGCACTTCACAAGATCTTGCAAGTTTGAGAAAACCATGGACTTAAACTCCAACCAGCAGCGGAAAGGAGAATCCATATGAAGCTACGTGAAACGCTTCAACAAAGAAAGAATTTACATCCTAGATTTCCATCAAGCTACCGCTGCCGAAGCTTTACGCAATGGTCTACATGCCGACAATGGATTTTATAAGAAGCTAACAAAGTTTATGTGCTACACCGTGGACCAGACAATGGTTCGAGCATAAGTTGAGATCCGGTGGGAAGAAGATAAAAAAAATAAGAAACGCGACGGTCTTAGTAATCGTTATGTAGAGAAGACTTCTAACTTTTCCAAACGGTTGAATGATCTGGGTATGAGGACCCATAAGCCAGCAAAAATATGGATACCATAAGCAAGAGATCACCGCCTTATAAACATGGATTATTAGCACAGGCTTTCAGCCTATATGATACGATGCTGGTCTTCAATCAATTTATCTCATTCGTCATTAAGTCTAAGCGACCAATACTTGGCCTTTATCTGAGCCTATATCTTTAGCCAACAAAGAGTGGAAGCAACCAATACTTTTCTTTCATTTAAGCCAAAGTCTCGAGACGATGTCAAAACAAAGGCCTATAGACTTTAACTTTCTCAAATGTTTCGATTCAAGTCCACAACCGACCAAACAACTAGATTATTGATGCCAAACAAATACACATATTCATAATACATACAAAGAAGAAGAAACATAAAGGAATTCGTTCATTCTTTGATATAAAAGCTTAGTTACCAACTATAAAAAAGTTAAATACAAAACAAATAGAGTAACGCAGAGACATGTTCAATCATCTAAGGCTGGGGCATCTTGAACGTCAGCAGCTAGGACACTGTCAGTTGGAATATCCCTAGCATCATCAACATTCAAGACATGAGCATCATCTTTTATTCGACCAGACTCGTCTTCAGTCTCAATAGCTTATTCACCATTCTTGGGAACAACCTCTCACCCACCTCAAAGAGCACCCTCTATATAGAGGAAAGTCCGACATCCATTCTCTCAT
Source organism: Zanthoxylum bungeanum (assembly GCA_019454045.1). Classification (NCBI taxonomy): domain Eukaryota; kingdom Viridiplantae; phylum Streptophyta; class Magnoliopsida; order Sapindales; family Rutaceae; genus Zanthoxylum; species Zanthoxylum bungeanum. The sequence goes on along the minus strand of SKCR01007673.1, from coordinate 16,886 downwards.
TCTCCTTGATTTATTTCTCACGTGTCAAGTCTTTTTGCTCTTTAAACTTTCTAGATCATTCTTACGTCGTAAGGCCACATATCAGACTTGCCACCAATGCCTAATCCACATAAATTCTAGTTACTAAAAAATGAGCCTGCACAGGACCCACATTTAGGGCCCACGAGCCCGTATACATTCAAGGGTAAGAAGCTCATACGACTTGAAAAAAATCTAAGAACCACGTATTATGTTAGTCATAATCCTTTTCCCATAAGGAAACTAAGTACTTGAACCAATCCAAGTCTAATTGAGATTACACCTAATCCAAGGACTTCTAAGTACTCCTAATTCAATCCCAACTCCAAAACCCTCTCCTAAAAGGATTGGAATTCAACTATCCCAAGGAATTATAAGCCAACTAGAAGGCTACTTCACAACCTATAAGAGGAGAGGGGGTCTAAGGGATTAAGGCACTTAAGATTCAGCACTTAGAACTCAAGTTCTGACTCAACAACTTGAGATTTGGCTATCGCACCCTCAAGTTCTCCCTAAACACAGGCATACCACCCTCACGTAAATCAAACTATGAATACCAAGGTAACCATTAGCCTTGCTCTTATTTCTTTTCATTCATCATCATCATTGACTTGAGCGTCAGAGTGTTTATGGTGTCCACCATACCGATGGGTAGTTACTCTATGCTCTGTTTACCTTTGTTTTGCAGGACCGTCGGAGCCCCAAAAATAAAAATTCTCGATTGTAGCCCGAAGATAAAATTCAGCTTCTATAATTTGGCATCCACTGTAGGGACCTGACGATTCATAGCAAACAAAGATGTCTCAGTCTATGATATCCACAACACACAGGGCTTCCAATAATGAGAACATCCCAGACTCTGTGTCGGCCCAATTGGCTGCCTTTCAAGAACACATGCGAACGTTAGAGGAGGAAAATCTCACAATACCAACACTAGCCTCCAGAAGCAATTGGAGCATATGACTTCGACTTCTCAATGGCGAGGTGCGTATGATCACCCCAGCAGACGTGTCATTCCAGCCGACCTCTTAGGGGCATTCAACGACGCGACTGGTAACAATCCATCGTAAAACTACCACCCTCAAAGCCACTAGATGAAAAACCATTTCCCTCCGACGTATCTAACACAACAAGTCCCCTCCACCATACGGAAAGAGATAGAAAAGTTCAAAGAGGCAATTCTCTATAACCTACCTCGGTTGAGGCTATCGGTGAGGAAGAATCAGATCATGATAATTTTTCAAAAATATTTTCTGGGAAACCATCACTTTTGTAGAGATTCCACAGAAGTTTAGCCCCCATACATGAGGCTATACGATGGATCCATGGACCTAGACGACCATGTCATCCATTACAAGTATAAGATAATGTCCACGGCCCTGACACCATACCAATGGGTGGTCGGATTATGCAGAGGACTCAGAGAGACGCTAGCAAGCTCGTGGAATACTTGGTTCATCAATCTATCACGCCAGTCTATTGGATCATACAAAGAGTTGGAAGACAAGTTCGTGGAATACTTTGCAAGCTCTTACAAATTTGAGAAAATCACGGACAACCTAAACTCCATCCAGCAGTGGAAAGGAGAATCTCTGCAAAGTTATATGAAACTCTTCAACAAAGAAAGAATTTTCATCCTAGATCTCCATCAACCTACCACTGTCGTCTATTTACCGGCAATGGATTTTATAAGAAGCCAACAAAGTTTATGTGCTACATCATGGACCAAGCAATGGTCCGAGCATAAGTCGAGATCCGGTTGGAAGAAGATAAGAGAAATAAGAAACACGATGGTCCTAGTAACCATTATAAAGAAAAGACTTCAAACGCTTCCAAACAGCCGAAGGATTCCGGTATGTGGACCCTTAGCCAGTAGATAGATGGATCCCACAAGCAATGGATCACCGCCTTATAAACAAGGATTATGAGCTTCAGCCTTCAGTCTACACGATATGGCGCCAGTCTTCAATCAATTTGTCTCATTCGAAATCAAGTCCAAGCGACCAAGACTTGGCCTTTATCTGAGCCTATATCTTTAGCCGACATAAAGTGGAAACAACCAAGACTTTACCTTCATTTAAGCCAAAGTCTCGAGATGATGTCAAAGCGAAGGTACATAGACTCTACCTTCCCCTAATGTTTCGAGTCAACAACCGACCAAACAACTAGATTATTGATGCCAAAAAAAATATACATATCCATAATACATACGAAGGTGAAGAAAGAATAAAGAATTCATCCATTTATTGATATAAAAGCTTAGATACCAACTACAAAAAGTTAAAAACAAAATAAACTGAGTAAAGTAGAGACATGATCAATCATCTAAGGTTGGGGGGTCTTGAATGTCAGCAGTTAGGCCACTGTCAGCTGGAACATCCCCAACATCATCAACCTTCGATACATGAGCATAATCTTCTATTCGACCAGACTCATCTTCAGTCTCAATAGCTAATTCACCATCTTTTGGAACAACCCCTCGCCTACCTCAAAGTGCACCCTCAATATAGAGGAAAGACCGACTTTCATTCTCTCATTCTCCTTGATCCATTTCTCAAGAGTCCAGTCTTTCTGCTCTCCAAACTTTCTAGCTCATTCTTATAAGATTCTATCTCAAGCTTCGTCAGCCCCTCTCAGCCTTTAAGGTTGACTTGGAAACTTTGTCTCTATCCTTAGCCTCATTGGCACGTTTCTCAGCAGCCTCAGTTGTTGTCTTAGCTTCAGTAACTTTCTTCATGAAGGCAATGTTGGACTTCTCTAAGTCCATGATCCTCCTCTAATTGGTCTCTGAAGCCATCAATTGTAAAATACTATGCTTCAAGGCCTGCAAAGAAAAATAAAGTTAGAAAATAGTGAATGGACCAAACTTCTAAAGGCCCATCTTGTAAAGCACATCTAACAATGATCACTTAGGTCTAGAAGAAGAAGTCGAAGACAACCACATTGTCACATAGGGACAGTTAGACCACTCTAAATAGGTACACGTTGGTTACTCGAAAAGTGTACGATATTTGTATGCTCTAACCAACTCCAAAGACCCCCATATGCCATAGTCGAGGCGCATGGACCTTCTACAGGTCCAGTCAGCTTATGAAGAACCTCATTTCTCCTAGTAGATATAAGCATACCCTTTTGAACGTCCAGTAAGTCCAGTCGATCATAAAGTAGTCTATTGGACTTGTAACTACTTCAAAAGACACATAAGGACCTACATCTGGTCCAAACGAAGACGACATGACCCTTGTTTCAGAGAACATCCAAGGACCACCCCTAGGTCAACCGATATGGTCTTCAGACTACGGGTAAAGATATTATTTTTGATATAACTAACTTAGTCTGTGGCTACAGGCAAGAGGCAACTCCCAACTATAGCAATCCCACTCGACAAGTTCAGATCCAGTCAACAGAATGGATTCAGCCAACGCTGCCCCTCTTTCAGTATAGCGCCAGAAGTCCAGTCGACATCGATTATAAGTAGACTGAGGTGAATACCTGGACCTTCATCAGGTCAAGACGACATAAAAGACTCCCCCGGACTTTCAGTAAGTCTAGTCGACAGAAGATTATTTTAAACCTTTATCTGGTCCAGTCGACGGGAACATTCCCCGGGACCCTTGTCGGGTTAGGTTGAAGACTCCCCCAGACCTTCAGTAGGTCTGGTTGATTGGAGATTATCCTGGACATTCATATAGTCTAATCGACGAGAACATTCCCTGCGACCTTTTCAGGTTAGGTTGGTTCCTAGAACTTCGTCTGGTCAAGTCGATTGAAGACTCCCAAGACTTTCAGCAGGTATGGTCGACATGAGATTATCATGGACCTTCGTCTGATCTAGTCGGCAAGAATATTCCCCATGATCTTTTTCAGATCAGGTTGGTTCGTGAGCCTTCATCTGGTCTAGTAGACTAACGACTCCCCCGGACTTTCAGCAGGTTTGGTCGACTAGAGATTATCCTGGAGCTTCATCTGGTCCAGTCGAAGGTGACATTCCCCATTACTCATGACAAGTCAAGTCGAAGACTTTGACCTTCATCTAGTCCAGACGACATAGAAGACTCCCCTAGACCTTCTTATGATCTAGTTGACTGGAGATTATCCTGGACCTTCATCTGATCCAGTCGGCGGAAACATTCCCCACATACCCTCATCGTGTCAGGTTGAAGATCTAGACTTTTATCTAGTTTGAACGACATCATAAAATCTCGGACCATCATCAGGTCTAGTTTACTGAGGATTATCTTGGATATTTAATTGGTTCTGTCGAATATGATATGACTCTCGTCCGGTCCAAGTGACATCAACGTACAGGTACACCCACATGATTTAATCAAACCCCAGATGACATACTCGTTAAAATACTCTCAAAGCCAATGACTCATTGACTTAGAGAGTATGAGACAAACTATACGAGCCAGATTCGGGCCAGGGACCCAAATGTCATTACATCACAAACCCACGTATCAGACTTGCCACCAAGGCCCAATCCACATAAATTCTAGTTACTAAAAGACGAGTCTGCACAGGACTCACATTTAAGGCCCACGAGCCCGTATACCTTCAAGGGTAATAGACCCATACAACTTTAAAAGCCTCAAAAAACCACATACCATGTTAGTCATAATCTTTTTCTTACAAGGAAACTAAGTACTTAGACCAATCTGAGTCTAATTGGGATTACACCTAATTCCAGAACATCTAGGTACTCCTAAATTCAATCCCAACTCCACAACCCTCTCCTAAAAGGATTAGAATTCATCTATTCCAAGGAATCTTTAGCCAACTAGGAGGCTATTTCATAACCTATAAAAGAAGAGAGGGTTTAAGGGATTGAGGCACTGAAAATTCAGCACTAAGAACACAAGTTCTGACTCAACAACACGAGATTTGGCTCTCGCACCCTCAAGTTCTCCCTATACACAGGCCTACCATCCTCACGATAATTAAACTATGAAGATCAAGGTAACCTTTAGCCTTACTCTTTCCTCTGTTCGTTCATCATCATCACTGACTTGAGCGTCAGAGTACTTACAGTGTCCACCACACCGGTGGGTAGCTACTCTACGCTCTGTTTACCTTTGTTTTGCAGGATCGTTAGAGCACCCAAAATATAAATTCTCGATTGTAGGCCAAAAGCAAAATTCATCGTCTACATGCATCGAAAATATTCATCGCCAAATATGTTATTTAGCTTCAAAAAAAGTTTCGAAGCTAAAGATCTTAATTTTAGCGCTGAAAAAAGTTTGACGTAGAATGTTGGATTTTATCGTCAAAAGTATAGTTTAGACGCTAATAGTCTTTCTCATCCACCTAATAGTGTCGAAAATTTACATAGAAAATATTCGACGCTATTATCCTTTAACGTCGAAATATGTTCTTTTAGCGTCAATATTTTTCGACAATAAAAACCTTATTTTTTTTTATAGTGATTACACCCAATAAATTAGCTAAATATGTAGTTCGCAATCAAAGCATAGACTATTGAAGTTGAATAAAACTTCTTCACTTTTTAAATATTCAAAAAATCATCAACTTAATTTATTCCAACTCAAATCCAATTAATCTTCTACCAAACCTCGTCCTTTTATACATCACAAACAGTCACTACAAAAAATATGGTCTTTAGAGTCGAAATACATCGACGCTCAAATTCCGAAATTGGACGCTAAACGTAATTTGCGTCGAATAAATTCGACGTTAAATTTTGACGCCAAAATATGGATGAGAAATACAATTAGCGTCGAAATATATAATTTCGACGCTAAATCCATATCTCTTGCGTCCAATATTTTTTTACGAAAAAATATATTTTACGATGCTAAAGTATATATTTGGCGAAGAAACTTTTCGACACTAAAAGTTACATTTTAGCAGCAAATATTGTCGACGCTAAAATCAATAAACTATTAGAAAATAAATATTACGCTAAAAGTGTAACAAATTTATTTTTTTACATACTTTTGCTCTGAAATATTCAATTTAATATTTTACTGAATAATAGTACAATTATTTTTATTCTAATAATTAATTTGTTATTATAATGAAAATTTATTAAATAAAATAAATACATAGTCTATTAAAACTATCTGTTGTGAATGTTTATACAAATGAAAATAAAATTTATCGTTGCTGTGATGAGGGGCGCTCGAGCCCGATGCACTCCGACCGAGTGAGGCCTCCAACATCTCCCAGAAAGTCCTTATCTGCTGGTCGAACTCCTGCATCTTCCTTTCGCGATCCACTTTGACCTACGGTAGCATCTCCTGAGTCTTCTTCAGCTCGTCTTCGGTATTTTCCAACATGTTCTTAGTGGTGGCTAGCTGTTCTCGAAGTCCCGAGTCAGTATGAGAAGAAATAGTAGTGCTTCCAGATGACGTCATCTTCTTACAAGTGCCAAGGCCGACATTGTACGATGTCTGGTACTTGAAAACCAATTGCGACAACTCCTTATCTGGTAAGGGTCGGACCATGTCTCCTGAGTTTGATGCTGGAGCTCCACCATTTCGTTCTGTTTTAAAAACAATTGAGTTAATGTTTGAATTTGAAAAGAAAAAAATCAATTTAAAATAATATTTATTTTATTTTAAACACTTAAACTTACGTAGCAGCATTAGGCTTCTTCATTGATTATTTTTTCTTCTTATTGTAGTGCGTCACTCGGAAAAACTCTGGAAATGACTGCACCTCACCTGTGTTACTCTGCTAAAAAGCATAAACTGATATATTATTGGACATAAGTAAAATTAATGAACTGTTAAAATACAGTTTATGTGTTAGGGTTGGTGCTCAGAGCGCTAATCCAGATCGTATTTATATATGATTCACGAATACGAGCAATGCATTTTTCCATAATATTACTTATTTTTGGTTGCACCTCTTGTCTTTTATTCTCAATATTCGATCTAATTCATTAGATTAAAACTAAATCATATTTAGTGATATGCATATATATTAGACAAAGACCCAAGAATTTACAACATAGTGCGCAGTTACAACGTAGTTTGTAAATGACATTGGGAAGTGCACTATAAGTTTATGTTCTCAAATAAAGTTTGAAAAATATAAATGTTCTGACCCTATACACCTATGGGGAGAATATGTGTAATGTGTGGAAATAAAAAATTACTACTTTATCCAAAACATGTTTCGGCTAGAGATCGTGCAATAAGATTTCAATCAACCTCAAATTTATCTAGTCAAATAAAGTGAAGCATCAATCACAAATAATAAACTGCAGAAAATGAAAAGGGACAAGTGGATTTGTTTACGAAGTGGAAAACTCGTGCGAATAAAAAAACACTTCGGGTATAGGCTACCACCCAAATCCACTATATGAGAGAAACTTACAGAGATAGTGAAAAGACCTAAAGCAATAACTTTTCCGACTCTATTCCCACAACTGTAATTACCCAAGGAACTCCTCAAGCCTGCACCAAGCAACTTTCTTCAGACCATCTGAAGTCTCAGTTAATTGAATCTGCTTAGCTACGCCACAGAGCTTTGAATGACAATCTCAACCTTCAATCTCATAAGGCTTAGAATATTGGTCAGGTTGTATATGAATGGTATATGGTGATGAAATAATAAAATCACTCACAAGGAAGAAGACATGTAAGATTGAGTCTTCAAGGTGAGATATCTTCAAAGGTTTGGAAAACTCAAAGCAAGAAATATTTAGGGCAATGTTTTCTACACCTGTAAAGAGGTTGAGTGTTTGCTTTTATAGGTAGGGTTTTCTCAAAGGAAAAACGCCTTTAGAAACGCATTAGAAAAATAAAAGATGCGACTGACATTCGAACGCTCAAAGAATACGCCATGAACGCTAAGGATTTTGCAAAATACGTTCGAACGACACAACGAATGCTACTCGAACGTGAAGCCACTGGAAAAGTTCGTTCGAACGAGATGAGAACGTGCCTCGAATGATTGTTCTCTATAAGCTTTGGTTCGAACGACGATAAAAATGTGACACTAACGACAAACGTTAGAATGAACACTCGAACGTGCCACTAACGACTTGCGTTCAAACAAATAAACGAACGTGCCACGAATGCTTCTCTGATAAAACTATCTGCCAAGTCAGCAACACACCCAAGCACTTCAAGACTCATTACAACTCAATGTAACACAATTTGTTACGAAATTTGCCAACACGTAAACCCAACAAAATCCCCATTTGGCATTCCGTGATAAAACAACCTAATACAAGGACTAAAAATAATAAGAACCCAACAATAGTCAGTGTTCACCATCAAGACACAGACATGTTACAATAAAACTCGATCTAGTCCTAAGTCTTAAAGAGCTGAAGACAGCCAACTAAATTTCTACCACCTAAAACACACTCAAACAGAAAAACCCGTGAAAAGTAAAGGGAAATTCAAAGAATAAGAATATGTGAGTAAATATGAAGAAGCAATATCCGAAAGCATGCAATCAAGAACAATCATTAACCAATTTCATTCAAAATAGAGCAAGTTCATTAATTTATAGCAATAGTCAGCAATAGTTCTCAATAGCAATTTGAAGAAAGATAAGTACATCACATCAAGCTACAACAAAGATCCCTAAACAAACTCCCCCTAAATCTAATAATTCCCCTTAAATAAAATCTCTCCATTTTTGACACGAAATGACAAAGGAGGATAATGAAGGAGAAGACCGAAGCGAGGATACAAGGCTGACTCTAAACTATCAGAAAAATTCTCATCGTCAGCGTCACGATGAGTATCCTCATATTACCGATCAAATGAGACTCCAAGCGGTGAACAGAAGTGCGGATCTCAGATAAACTTCATGAATGTAGTTGGAGCTGAGCCAGGATGGACGCTTGGGTCTCCAACATCTGCTGAAGGAAATCAGAGGAAACACTAGCAGAAGAGGGGGAGGCAACAGCTGAGGCAGGAGGTGCAGTAGGAGCAGAAACTGGGTCGACAGCCGGAGAGGAACCAGGCTCACGATCATGCGATGAAAGATGCACAGCACCAGAGGACAGAGTCTGACGCCCAATTGGTTTCAAGAGAGGGAGTGGTACATCATGCACAAAATCAAGAACCAACAACGAGATGATTCGTCGGATAAGGCACCCATAAGGAAGAGTATGCGCAGCATAAGAGGAGGTACGAATGTGAGTCATCTCATGTAGAATCACATCAAGAATATCAATTGATAGGCTCTGCTCAATGGCATAAAGAAATGCAATCATGGAGAGGGGTTGCGTGTTGACATGATAAATGGGACATAAATTGTGGCACACAATCGATTAAGCAACTGATATGATGGTAATAGGGTAGCAACGACTATAGTGCCACTAGTGAAGGGATGATGGTGGCCGGAAGCAACATCAAGAATAAGCTTATCCGAATGACCTTAACCAGGCCTCCAAGGGTACTAAGGATATGGCACTTCAGGGCTGGCAATGACCTGAGATATGACCGATGTGTCAACATCCAAGTGATGTCTGTGAATAAACATGGAGAATGATGTAGGGGAAACCACTTCCATGTTGGCGTAAAACTCTTGGACCATAGAGGCAGAGGGACCAACGAAACCCGAGAGCAATGGGTCCCAACCTCGATTAACAAGCTTAGTCGTAACACCGGTATCACGCAACAAGTCTTCCAAAATATTGAGTTCCAAACAGAGGCTCCCTTAGAGAAATGTTCATCGTAGAGACGGAGAGCTGAGGGGCTGCGAAATCAATCTCGTGGAACGGAGTCGTGAGAACGTTTCTTGGATGTGATCGTCTTATTTGGCATCTAGAGCACACAAGAAAACACATTAGAATAAAAGGCAACAAGAACTAATTACGAAAACCGAAGAAAAATGGTAGAAGTACAGGGCGTTCGAACGATGTTCTTGGGCATTCGAACGCGACGTCAACAGAACGAGAAAAAATCCAACTTAGAAACAGCAGATCTCTACAAAAGAGAATAAGAAAACAAGACACACAGAAAAACACAAAGAAACTTAAGCCTATAATAAGATAGGGAAGGCAAAATTGAATGGGGAAAAACCCTAAAAGTGAGAAGACAAACTAAAAAATGAGAAAGAAGAAGAAATCTTATCGTGGAGGAGGAGAGGAGGTCGAAAAATGGTAGAGGAGGGCCACACAACACTATATCTGACTTGTAAGGAAGAGGATGGAGAGGGAATGAGAGGAACCACGAAAGAGAGAAAAGAAAAAGAAACGTGCGAACGCACAAAACATAAAAAAAAAATTAAATACCCTGAAAATGTTCGAACGAGAGTCGAACACGTAACGAACGCAAGGCCTCAGCAAAGAGGCGTTCAAATGATAGAGAAAATGGTACCTGAACAAAAAGAGTATGGAGGAAAATGTTTGAACGTAGGAAAAACGGTACAGAAATGAAAAGGTTCTGGAGATAAATGTTTGAATGGGATAAAAACGGTACACAAACGAAAACAGACAGACAAGCACCCAAACACAACTCAAGCACCATACACCATCCAATGAGGCTAAAAAATAGAAAACAATGGGGAAACACGACACCCATACAAGGCAAACATGACATGTATGAGATGGATATTAACAACTTAGTGTAAGCTGGGGTTTGAGTGAAGAAAATGTGCACAACAAGATAAAACTTAAGATCTGAAATTTATGGGTTGAATTAAGCACAAACATGATGTCCGAACTCAAGAACTTGCAGAACTCACAGAATGGTAGTCAAATCCAGTGCCACTAGGACCAAGATAGATTGTCCAATGGACCTTCCTTTAAAACACGAGCTCATGAGCAAATATCTCTTTCGAGTGAACGATTTTTCCCTTGTCTTTTGTTGATTTTACATGAGTCACAAATAGATTTTTTTGTATATTTTTTTTGTTTTTTAAATAAAATAACTGAAGAGGGGGCACAATGGTCGACTAGTCAAAGGTTATACCAAACAGAGGTCATAGCAAAGAGAGTTACAAGCTGCCAATCCAAGACACCATACATGCGACCAAGTTTCATATATAAAAATAGTGTGTGATATATGTCAAGCACAAGTCATACTAAGAGATAACAGACACCAAAGAGGCACACCAAGTCATATGATGGGAAAATATGAAACACACCAACCAGCTAGACTAGGATCACAGGAGATGGACAGTCAAGAGGTGTTTTAGTGAATTTTTTTTAAATGATGAACTCACATAAGGACAACTTACAGAGAAAAGAAAAAACATTGCAAATGATAGGAAACAGAAGAAAGAAAAAGAAAATAATAACTAAACATAAGAAACCCATGCACTCACACACACCCAAGATGACAGATAGCTACTGAGAAAAGCACATCAATATGGCTGACCAAAGGAATTCAAATCGAATATTGTCAAGTGGTTTGGTAAAGAAGGCAGTGAGTTGGTTTTCGGTGGGAAGATATTCAAGAGAAACGACCTTAGTTTCAACCAGTTCACGAATGAAATGATGACGAATGCCAATGTGTTTAGTTTGAGAATGTTAAAAATAATTTTTGGAGATGTTTATAGTACTAGAATTGTCATAAAATACAGTCATAGTGTCTTGGGGAATCCCATAATCATTCAACATTTGCTTCATCCAGAGCAATTGAGTGCAACAACTCTCATTTGCCATGTATTCCGCTTCGGACGTGGATAATGATACGATATTCTGCTTCTTGCTCATCCAGGCTACAAGATTTGTACGCACATAAAAGCATCCATCAGTGGTGCTCTTCCTATCTTCTGCGCAACCAGCTTAATCAGCATCAGAGTAACTAGCTAAGATAGTATTGGAGTTCTTAGTATACGTTAATCCATACTCGATAGTGCCGTGAACATAACGAATGATACGTTTGACAGCACTCAAATAAGATTCCTTAAAATTTTCCTGAAATCGAGCACAAACTCCCACACTAAAAGTAATGTCATGTGTGCTTGCTGTTAAGTACAATAAAATACTTATCATACTTCTGTATAATGTCTGATCCACACTGGTGCCCGATAAGTCACTAGTAAGCTTCAAACTAGTACTCATGGGAGTTCGAGTGTGTTTCTTACCTTCCAATCTAAATTGTTTGACAAGATTCCTAGCATACATGGAATGAGAGACAAACGTCTCATTTCCAAGTTGCTTAACTTGGAGCCCAATAAAATAATTTAGCTCTCCTGTCATTCTCATCTCAAACTCATGTGTCATAGCATTGGCAAACTAATGTGCAAGAGAGTCACGAGGTAAATTGAAAACAATATCATCGATATATACTTGAGCAATGGTAATTATGCCATTGACCTTTCGAATAAACATAGTTCGGTTAACTCCCCCTCGAGTGTAACAATGATATAAAAGATATGAGGTGAGTCTATCATACCAAGCTCTAGGAGCTTGTTTGAGACCATACAGGGCTTTCTTCAACTTGTAGACAGAGTCAGGATAATCAATATCCACAAATCCTTTGGGATGCTCTACATATACTTATTCTTGTAGAATGCCATTCAAGAAGGCACTTTTGACATCCATCTTACAGCTTGAATCTCATACTACATGTTACTGCCAGAAAAATACCAATAGATTCTAACCTGGCCACTAGGGCAAACGTCTCATCATAATCTATTCCTTCAACCTGGGTATAGCCTTGGGCAATTAGTCGAGCTTTCTTCCTTGTTATGGTACCATGTTCATCAGTTTGGTTCTTGAAGATCCATTCGGTCCCAATCACATTTGTATTTTGAGGTCTACGTACAAGGTGCCAAACATCATTATGAGTGAATTGATTTAATTCTTCACGCATAGCATTCACCCAGCACTCATCCAAGAGAGCCTCTACAACCTTTTTGGGCTCAATCTGAGACACGTAACAAGCAAATGATAATTGATTAAGTAATCTTCCACGTAGTCTCAAACCCTCTGCGACATCACCAAGAACATTCTCTTTTGGGTGATTCAGCTTGACACAAGATGACGGGACTAACTCATGTGGTTTATCATTCTTTGGGGAGGTAAATTTATCAAGATAATTAGGTGTAATCGTGTTGTCAGGTTTTCCTACAACATTTGATTCTCCATCACTGTCAATAATAGGAACCGACTCCCCCTCAGCATTAGAACTATGATTAGCATCGTCCATAGTTACATTGATAGTTTCCATAATCGTAAGAGTATATTTATTAAACACTCTATAGGCTCTACTATTCTAAGAGTATCCTAGAAATATGCCTTCATCACTTTTGGCATCAAACTTTGCGAGATTCTCAATGTCTCTCATAATGTAACAAGTACTACCAAACACCCTGAAGTATTTGACCGTAGGTTTCTTACCCTTCCATATTTCATAAGGATTCTTGTTAGTTTCGGGTATAAGAAATACCTGATTGATAATATGACAAGTTGTGCACACGGCTTCTCCCCAAAAGTGTAAGGCGATTCCTTTACTGTGAATCATGATATGAGCCATTTCCTGAATAACTCTATTTTTCCTCTCAACAACTCCATTCTACTGTGGAGTGATAGGAGTAGAGAGCTCATGTTTTATGCCCTTGTTGGCACAAAAGGATCCAAGATTGGAATTTTGAAACTCACAACCATGGTCAGTCCGAATCCTAGTAAAATTCAAGTCTTTCTCAGTCATCAATCTTTTGCACAAGACCTGGATGATTTCAGCAGCTTCAAATTTTTCCCTAAGAAGATCTACCCAAGTGTATCTAGAGAAGTCATCTACCACGACTAGGATATACTTTTTGCCTCCCAAACTTTCGATCTTGGAAGGTCCCATAAGATCCATATGAAGAAGTTCTAATGGCCTTTTGGTAAGTATGTGAGAAACACGAGTATGCTTAACTCTAGTCTACTTTCCTAACTGACAAGATCCACACACAGAGTTGTCATTCTTTCCTAATTTAGGAAGACCAATAACGAGATTCCATTTAGACATTTTAGATAGGTCATGATAATTGATGTGTCCTAACCTTTGATGCCACAAGTCATACTCATCTATACTAACATCATTACACACAGTAGATTGACCAACGAAAATCCCATAGCAGTTATTAGTAGTTCCAAGACCAGTAACAACACACTCACTTTTAGCATTATACACGGAACATGTTTTCCTCTCAAAGCGAACCTCTAGGCCAGTATCACAAAAATGACTAACACTCAAAAGATTAGCAGTTAGCCCTTCGACATATAAGACATCATCAAGGATGAGGAGACCAGACAAGGCTATTCTCATTTTTCCCATAATTAGTGTTCTTCCCCCATCACCAAAAGTCACATTCCCAGTCATGGTTTCTTCGAGAGACACAAACATAGATATATCTCCACACATGTGTCTGGAGTATCCGCCATCAAAGTACCACATTTGGTTGTCCTTAGCCTTGAGGGCTATATGTGCAACATAGCACTCTTCATTCCTTACCCACGTTTGTCTAGGATTTTTATTAGATCCTGAGTTCGTAGTCAACAAGGCTAATATCTCACTTATGAGTTTGGTCTGTCGAGCTAAGTTAAAAACTTATTAAGCTAATGTGCTTGACTCCTTTTGGTGGGAGGTATCCCTAGTTCTAAAGCTGTTCTTTCTGAGCTTGAAGCATTTGGTCGGGTGTGACCTATTTTGCCACAATAATGACATGTGGGAACAAACCTACTAGAAAGGGTCGTTCGAATGAGATGAGAATATGCCTCGAATGATTGGTCTCTAGAAGCTTTGGTTCGAACGACGATAAGAACGTGCCACTAAAGACAAACGTTCGAATGAACACTCGAACGTGCCACTAACGACTTGTGTTCAAACAAATAAACAAACATACCATGAACACTGCTCTGATAAAACTATATTCCAAGTCAGCAACACACCCAAGCACTTCAAGACTCATTACAACTCAATATAACACAATTTGTTATGGAATTTACCAACACGTAAACCCAACAAAGTTCTTGGTCAATATTTACTAACACGGGTCGGTTAGTAAAATCCGCTGAGACCAGTACATGTCGTATATCGGACTTGGTCCGATGGTTTATCCCAATGAAACATGATCTTGAGAGACTCGTATAGACATGTAGGTGTTTATATCAGATAAACACTAAATTAATCACCGAAGATTCTTAATAGATGGTACAACAACATCATTAAGAATCTTCTCGAGTTGAACAGCATAACGATTCTTTGACTTGAGATACCATTATGGATATATGAGGCATCCTCCACACTTTGATGGCAGTCGCATCACCGATCTACTTAAATCAGACCTCCGCCTTTTCCTTGGGTGTGGATTGATCCTCGGGATATCCTGTGTGTATCAAGATAGGATAGGTCAGTTCTGTATACAAAGCATAGGTATTCATTATGGGATTAGCAATCTGATAAATCCATGGATCTGTGGTACATTGTAGAAGTGATTTCTAACTGTTATTATAAGATTGCTAATAGAATCGTCGATGAGATTATACTTATAGAGATTTGACGTTAATATTTATATCTTTGGAATAATTCGAATACCTGTGACGGATGGATTATACGTATACGATAATCTCGACTTATATAGTTCAGTGAGTTTATCTGTGGTCATCATAATTTACCAGTGGGTAAATTATGGACACGAAATTGGATTTCGTGACGGATATGCCTGAACTTAGAGAGTCTCACTAATGAAATATACTCGTAGAGCACTAGGGCAACTTTTATGAACAGTATTGATTATTTATAAATCGTTTAACGGTTAAACGAAAGATACATGCATATGGGCCTTTTGATCATTTCCTAATTAATGTGTATTTATATTTAATACTTGATTTCATTAAATACACATTAATCAATTGTCAAAGTATGATATTTGACATATATCATTAATATATGTATTTGGATTATTTAAAGTAAATATAATACATATATTTAGATATTTATATTTAAATAATTATTTAATTGTTAAATAATTAAAGTAATTAAAAATTTAAAATATCTAAGTTGATATTTATTTTTGGAATGATTAAAGTGTTTAATGTTGACTTTTACATTAAAGAAAAGGTTATCAAATTGAAATTTGCTTCTTTAATTGTTACAAATGTAAAATATCTTCTACCTTTTTTTATGCAAATTTCGGCCACATGACCTAGTATTAAAAGGTTTTGTTTTTCATTTTGCTTCACAAGTTCAAGCCTCCAAAATATAAACAAAGAGAGTTGAGAGAAATAGTTTGAAGCCAAGAAGTTAACCCAGGAAAAACTTGAATTTTAGTAAGTATTTTTCAACTTCCTATTAGAAGAAAAGTTATTTCTTTTGTTCTTGGTTATAACATATCTTGTTCTCAAGTTTTTCTACTCTCTTATGTTTGTGTTATGATGGTTGGAAGCATGAATGAAAGATGTATGCATATGGGTTTAACAAAGTATGGTTATAAATGGTCCATTTTGATCATTTGATGAACTTGTTGTCATTCAAGAGTTGTTAGGCCACTCATTGATGACCTAGAATTGTTCCTGAGTTGTTTCAAAGTGGTGAGACTTGTTTGGTGTTGTAGAGATTAGATTAAAGTGTTGAAGTTGGTTAATTTTGGTTAATTTTATTAATTGGACTAATTTGAGAAATTAGGATTCTTAACCTAAATCAAAATTGGGGCTTCTCATATATGTGTTGTACAATGATGTATATATGATGTACATTTAATTTGGTGTTGATCGGTTATCATCTAATATTATTTTGAACAAATTTGAACCAAAATGCAAAATCTGGAAAGTTGTTGGGACCTTTCGACAATTGCAGGAAAAATTAGGTTTTGAGTTGTAATTTATATTTTCATGTAAATATTTTCTTTCATTTTCTTCCCATTGTCTTGATGGATTTACTATCATTATTTTTGTACTTTAATAGGAAATGAAACATGAAAACATCACCGTTAAGCTTCTA
>SKCR01007672.1:0-24134 GCA_019454045.1 Zanthoxylum bungeanum | reverse complement strand
TCAACCTTACCGTCAGGCCCGCGCTTCCTCTTGTAAACCCATTTACAACCGATAGGAACAATTCCTTCGGGAAGCGGAATGTCCCAAACTTGATTCTCATGCACTGAGTCTATCGGATTTCATGGCACTTTGCCATTTCACGGAGTCGATGTCCAACATCGATTCTCTATAGGTGAAAGGATCTGTCTCTTCACTAAGAGAACATCCAGACTCTTTTCTTGTATCAAATACAAGCGTTCAGGAGGTCTAGATACCCTTTCCGACCTACGGAGTGTGTGTGTTGAAGGTCCTCATCTACTTGAACTTCAGGTTCCTCTGTTGGTTCGTTGTTTTCAGGTTGGACTTCATCAAGCTCAACATGTCTATGATTACCACCTTCTGACAAAAATTCTACTTCTAGAAATTTTGCGAAGCGAGCTACGAACACATTTCGATGCTCGGATATCATAGAACATATATCCCCTCGTATTCGAAGGATATCCGACAAACCTAAACTTTTCCCTCGAGGCGAAAGCTTATCTTGTTGAGTCACCCTGACATAGGAAGGACAACCCCAAACCTTAATATAATTAAGATTTGGTTTCCTACCGAACCATATCTGATACGGAGTCGTAGGAACAGCTTTTGAAGGAATCTTATTCAAAAGATGTGCGGCTGTTAAAAGATAGTAGCCCCATAAATAATAGGGCAAATCTGTGAAACTCAACATTGATCGGACCATATCCAATAAAGTCCGATTTATCCTCTCAGATACTCCATTGTACTATGGGGTACCTGGAGGAGTATATTGAGTGGAATCCCATTCTCCTTTATATAATCCATGAACTCACCACTCATATATTCGCCGCCTCGATCAGATCGAAGACATTTAATATATTTACCAGTTTGTTTTTCTACTTCATTTCGGAACTCTTTGAACTTTTCAAAGGTTTCCGATTTATGTCGCATCAAATAGACATAACCGTACCGTGACAGATCATCGGTAAAGGTAACGAAGTACGAATAACCACTGTGAGCAGTTGACTTAGTGGACCACATACATCAGAATGTACGAGTTCCAGTAAATTAGTGGCGCGGTGTCCAACACCAGAAAATGGGGCTTGGTCATCTTACCCTGAATACAGGATTCACAAGTTGGATAGGATTCAATGGTAAGATCTGGTATAAACCATTCCTAACCAATTGGGTAAGGCGTTTAACACAATGTGACTAAGCCTCATATGCCTAAGTTCAGTATTATTAATTACAGGTAAACTACGTTTATTAACTCCAGTATTTAATATATCTTTTGAAGTTTGAAATGTATAATGACCATGTTGGTTTGGACAACAAAGGATCTGAATATTATTTCTATCATATAAATATAAAGAACTATTCTTAATATTAATACAAAAGCCTTCTGTATCCAATACAAAAAGTGATATAATATTAGCTACACATCCAGGTACAAAATGGAATTCATTTAACAAAAGTGTCCCATTCGTAATGAGATCTCGCATACTCCCACTGCAACTGCATCCAAAGAGTCTCCACTCCCGAACCTCAACTGCATCTCTCCGGGCTTCAGCCTTCTACTTTCCTTCAGCACCTGCAACGAATTGCAAATGTGAATGGGACAAGCAGAATCTAAAATCCAGTTGGATGTAACGGCTTCACAAGCCAAAGATAAATCAATAACTGGAAAAATAAATGTACCTGATGTAGATGCTCTATCTCTCCTCAGATGGGCGATGTAATCAGGACAATTCCTTTTCCAATGCCCGACTTTGCCGCAGTGGTGGCATTTGTCTTCAGAAGCCCTATTGGGCTTAGCAATCTTCGCATGTTGTTGAGGACCAAAAGCCTTCTTTTTCTTTCCTTTCTTCTTCTTTCCCTTGGACCATCATTGGGAAGAAGCAGAAAGAGAAGTAGATCTAGGAGGGCGAGTTGGTACTCCCTTCTTAAGGTCCTCTTCTACCGTGAGCAACATCCTATGTAGCTCCTGGTAGGTACAGACAGTCCCATTCATGTTGAAGTACATCACGAACTGGCGATATGAAGCTGGAAGCGAACCAAGAATGACACTCCTACCGAGAATGTCATTCAAGATGAGATTATGTTGCCTCAATTGATCGATCAAATCGATCATCTGAAGAACATGTGGGCTAACATCTTGCCCCTCATCCAGACGCGCATGGAACAGTTCCATTGCGACTTTGTGAACAATCATTTTTTCTTGGTTCTCAAATGATTGTCTCAATCGCGTCATCATACTATATGAATCTAGCATACCATAGTATTGTTTCTTGAGTTACGGAGACAGTGAACTAACCATTGCGACTTTGTGAACATTCAATTTTTCTTGGTTCTCAAATGATTGTCTCAATCGCGTCATCATACTATACGAATCTAGCATACCATAGTATTGTTTCTTGAGTTTCGGAGACAGTGAACTAATGATGTATGATTTAACCCTTAAATCATCATCCTTCCAAGTTTCAAAAACTTGGCGTTCCTCCTCCGAAGCATCCGCACCCACAGCAAGGGGCAACGGACCCTCAAGAACATATCCCAGCTTTTCGGAATCGATGACAATCCTCAAATCCAATTCCTAGTCGGCGAAGTTCTCAGCGCCTTTCAGTTTGTTCGCATCAAGCATACGCGCAAAATGATTTGTGGATTGTGCCGCCATCGCCAATCTATCATATAGATCACGAAAAATGGTTAGCAGAAATTAAACAGTTTCATATAATATCAAAAGCATAAACTAGATCATGGATTTTTAATCTAAAAATGCCTCTCCCACTAAATCATGCAATACTGTAATCCCCAAATAGAATACAAAGATTTAATAATTAAATTAAATACAAATAGTGAAAAGTGGATCCCGTGAATATATTTCAGCTCACAGCAGAGGCACGGTCTCGCCTACGTATATTCATCAGGTAGACAACTCATTTGTCAATCACTCAAAAATGACTCCTTGGTTTCCGGTCCTGGTCGTTTCTCGTTGTCGCTACGAAGGCAGGCCCACAAGGAGACATACCAAGGTTAAACTCGTCAATGATAAACTCAAGTTACTTACGTAATCCTGACAGCTAGGGCACGTTCAGAATTCCGCTTTCGCTTGAATTTATCTAGTATCTAATATACATCCGGTATAAATAAATCTCTATCGGCTACACCCTCACAGCAGAGGCACGGTCTCGGATGTAGTCACAGAGAAGTATCCATAAATCGTATTGACAAGACGGACCACATAACATGCATCAAATACATAATTACATTAAAACCTTATTAATCAGGGATTTTTCGCTAAGTGTCATACACCCTAAATCTAACCAAATTAGATTATAATAAGCATGTATAAAGTCAAGAAAACATGATTAAACATTGATTTAATAAAGGCTAATCATTTTAGGGGGCCTAGAATCAGACTCGGTCTGATACCATTTTGTAGGGTTTTTAGGGGCTGAATCCAGTAACGCAGCGGAAGCGGTGGAAAATCAAATTTTCCGATTTCAAAAATTTTTCTCGGATTAATTAAATAAACATATTTATTTAATATTCCAATAATCAAATTATGAAATAAAATTCAATAAATCATATTTAAGTGAATTTACCGAATTACCCTTACTTGGTATTTTTGTCCATTTTAGTCCGAAATTGATCAAATCAATTTTGAATGATTCTAAATCATTTCTAAGATGAACTTAGCATGTTCAAAACATCAAAACAGCAAAAGCAACAAAATCCACAATTTTTCTCCATTTGGCCGAGAGCACTATTAGGGTGCCAAATTGTGCACTTTGTCATTTCATGCTTCAAAACACATCAAGATGTAATCCAATCAACATGAAAATTTATATGTATCATATACACATCCTTATACACAAACTAAATGAAAATCCCCAAATTTGGAATTGGTCATAAACCCTAATTTTTCAATTTCTTCAAATTGGACAAATTAGACCAAATAGTTTAAATCAATTACTTCAATCATCATTCTTCCATCCAACCAAAGTCTCAACACAATGAAACAACTCAAGATCAAATCTAGGTCATCTAAGAGTGGGTCAAAAACTCTAGATAAGCAACAAGGTTTCCAAAACCTTAAAAGAATGCTTACAACTACACTAGTCACAAGCTTCCATCATTACACATGCTCAACACTTCCACCAAACTTCCATTCATCAAAACCTCAAAGAATAAAGAAAAGAATAACTTAATAACATCACAAGATGTTGCCTAGATCATAAGGAACATTTTCTTATCTAATAGTAAGTTAAGAAAACTTACTAAATCCAAGTTTTTCTTTTGGTTTTTCCTTTCTTCTTCTCTAGCTTCTTTGGTTTTCTTTTAATGGAGTTTAGGTTAGAAAGTGTATTAGGTTAGATACCAAATGAAATGAAAAACAATACATACTTGCATCACAAAGGCCTTGGCCGAATTTGGCAAAGGCATATACAAGAAATATTAATTTCAATTTCATTTGAATTTCATTAAATCAACTTGATAAAATATCTAAATAAAATTTTATAGATATTTATATTAAGTCAACAAAGGCAACCTAATCATTTAAACCAAATATCCAAATGTTAAGATATTTATATTTTAATTAATTTAATCATTTAACAATTAAATAATTAATTAATTAATTAAATACAAATATATTAAATATATGTATTATATTTACATTAAATATCAAATACATATATTCATTTAGGATATTAGTCAAATATCTCAATTTGACTATTAATTAATGTGTATTTAAATTAATCAAGTATTAAATGTAAATACACAATAATTAAGCAAATGACTATCGGGTCCCTTTAGCATGTATCTTGCGTTTAACCTTTAAACGACTTTATAAATAATCAATATTATTTATTAATGTTGCTCTAGTGCTCTACGAGTATGTTTCAATATTGAGACTCTCTAGATTTAGGTATATCCGTCACGAAATCCAATTCGTGTCCATAATTTATCCACCCGTAAATTATGACGATCACAGATAATCTCGCTGAATCATACAGGTCGAGGTCATGGAAAATGTATAATTCCTCCGTCACAGGTATCCGGATAAATCCCAGAGATATAGATGTAAACGTCAAATCTCTATGGGGATTATCCAGTCGACTATTCTATTAGAAATCTCAAAAAGAATGTTTAGAACTAGCTTTTAAACTTTACCACGGGCCCATGGCTTTATCTGATTGCTAATCATATGGACTACCTATGCTCTGGTACATAGAACCGACGGATCCTATCTTGATACACATAGGACACCCTGAGGATCTATCTACACCCAACGAACAGGCGGAGGTATGATCTAAATAGATCGGTGACGTGACTGCCATCTAAGTGTAGAAGATGTCTCATGTGCCCACAATGGCATCTCAAGTCTAAGAATCACAAGTGCTACTCAACCCGAGAAGATTCTTATTGACGTTGGTGTACCATCCATTAAGAATCTTCGGTGTGTCGTTCAGTATTTATCCGCTATAAACACCCACACGTCTATACTAGTCTCCAAGACTAATGGTTCATTGAGAAACCATTGGAATCATATATTCCAGTATACGACATGTACTGGTCTCAACGGGTTTACTATACTGACCAAGTAGTGTAAACCTTTACCATGAACAGTCTGAGAATGACAACATCATGATACTACTCAATGTGAGTTGCGACGCTTTTGCAACAGTACCATGACTAATCATTCTAAGGTCATTACGTCTTTACCATATAAAAATATAGATTATATTATAGAAACTGCATATATTATTCATAATAATAATGTTTTACAGAAGTATTTAAAAGAAATACAACCGGGAATTGGCGCTTTGAGCACCAACCCCAACAAAATCTCCCACTTGATCTAGTGCCAATATCGATTGTATCTAATACCCATCGACTCCACGTGTTTATCAAACAGCTTCGGAGGTATGGCCTTCGTCAGCAGGCCTGCTACATTATCTTCACTCGGTACCTTGCACACGACAATATCCCATCGCGACACGATCTCTCGAATGATGTGGTACTTGTGTTCCACATGCTTCGACTTCTGATGCGCCCTCGATTTCGTTGCTTGCGCAATGGCTCCAGTATTATCACAGTATAACGGAATCGCAATCTCGATACTTGGGACAACTCCCAATTCTGTGATAAAGTTCTTTATCCACACAGCCACTTTTGCAGCTTCAAAAGCTGCAATATATTCCGCCTCAGTGGTAGAATCAGCTGTCGATCCCTGTTTGGAACTCTTCCAACAAACTGCACCTCCATTAAGGGTAAATACGAATCCAGATGTAGACTTTCTATCATCGGGATCCGATTGGAAATCGGAATTCGTATACCCGTTAACTTGCAGTTCGTTTCCTCCATAAATTATTAACTTATCCTTAGTACCTTTAAGATACTTTAGGACATGTTTAATGGCCATCCAATGGTCATTACCCGGATTGGACTGATATCGACTAGTTACGCTAACAGCGAAACTGATATCAGGCCTCGTACATAACATGGCATACATTATGCTACCCAAACACGAAGCATAAGGTTGGTTAGACATTCTAACCTTCTCATCTTCTGTTTGTGGACACATCTTCTTAGAAAGATGAATCCCATGTCTGAACGGTATGTTTGCTGTCTTACAGTTACCAAAACTATACCGTTCCAAGATCTTATCTATGTACGTTGATTGGGATAACCCAATCAGCCTCCTTTGTCTATCTCTATAGTGTTTTATCCCTAAAACATATGAAGCTTCTCCCATGTCCTTCATGGAGAAATTCTTACAGAGGTATGTTTTGACGCTTTGTAACATACCTAAATAATTCCCAATGATTAGGATGTCATCAACATATAGGACTAAAAATACGATCATGCTCCCACTCAAATAATTTTTGCTTAAAATTAAACATGATGCATGAATCCATGAATAACGAATTAGAAACCTAAGAGAATTACTATGCCACAGAAATCTATCATCCCACAAGTAAGTGCCGCCATAGGGTAGGTCAAGTACTTGCATGATAGATCGAGACAATCTCAGTCGATTAATATATGCGGGAATAACTCTTATTCCTATATTAAATAACTATTGTTTCATTCGATCAAGGAATTTTATTAACAGTTAATTATTCATTTGTGAGTGTGACCCGCCGTTTCGGGATTCTTGGACTTAACGAGTAAAGTGCCGCCATAGGGTAGGTCAGTTCACAAGATACTTCTAGAATCCCTATCCTCTCAGAATCCAAACCTGATATTGACCCAAAATGGACACCATCCAAAGGGGGATGAAAATAAAGCCATCTCGAGGCACCTTTTGAATCTCACATTTTCGGACTAACAACAGAGATCGCGGGATATACTGTCGTATATCCCTTTCCCACTCACTATTTAAAATTAAGGTTTCTATTTATAAAATATCTAATATTTTATTTTAACTAGTGTGGATAAATTTATGGCGGCTAAATCATAACTTTTATTTACACTAGTTCACCATTAGTGACCTAACCAATTTTAACTCTTAAAATTTATATCACTAATTATCCATTAGTCTTTACTAACTGTATTACTCAATTAAACTAATTTAATTAGAGTGATATTAATGACCTATTATATTTAACTCTTAAAATATTAAAACATTAATAGGTTTAAAATTTTAGAATCCTAAAATGGTCAAGATTTATATTAAACTATTTAATTAATCTTAGTGCGTTATAAAATCCAATGGTACTTGGAATTGTATCCCGAGTGCATACCATATTACCGTCAATTCGGATTCGGCTATGAAATTTATGTCCGGGTTTCCATCCTATATATCAATGGAATTTATTTTGCACTTATTAAGCCCAATATATTAGAATTCAAATTTTAAACTATAAAACTAATTAATCAAATTAATTATTTTTCCATGCTTATCATAATTTAATTTAAACATTTTGAATCACATAAAATCATATTTCATGTCTATAATGATTATGCATCCAATGCATGTTATGGTATGTAAAATGCAAGAGTATGCACCCTAAGCTATATGACATGTTATTCAAACAATTCGAATTAAACAAACATATAACATAAAAATATTTTACATTGACCGGGCTCTTATTTTTCCTATACTAATCTAATTAGTACAAAAATACCCAAGGCATCCCTTGGTCTTCAAATCACGCTCCAAAGTGGATGTGGCTCCTTTTGCGACTTTGGTGCTCCAAATTACAACAATTGAAATTTTACATTGGAAAATAAAAATTAAAACAATTGTAAACAATGGCCTTATGGCCTTACATCCCAAAATAAAAATCAACTAAAAATAAGAGCTGGAAAAATTTACGATCAATGCAAAATCCATCATCACATGAAAAATAATAATCATTCATCATATGAATATTATATTGTGCCTACTCATCTAAACATGCATATCAATATTTATAACTCATATAAACATATTAAAAACAGTAACTTTAAATGAAAAAGAGAAGGGTTAAGAACAATTTTCAACCTTGCTCTCGATGCCAATTGTAGGAAACACTTTCCTCGTGCAGCGGAAACGTCTTAGGCACACGGATCGGACTTGAAATTTTTTTTTGCCCTTCTCATTTGAATGTCTAATGCTACTGCTACCACCACTGAAATTTTGCTTCAGTTTTAGATAAACTTCCAGCCCCGAAACAGCCCCAGAATAGTCCCCGAACAGCCTCAAATAGCCGGACAAAAACTGGACTATTTTGGACTCGATTCGTGCCCAACGCACTACAGAAACAGCCCCTGAAATGCGTGGACAGTGGTTGTGTTTTGGTTCTGATTTTTAACTTGAAAACAGCCCAAACACAGCCCCAAAACATCACAAAATGTTCCCCAAAAAACTAGATTAAAACGAAACCAAATCGAGTTCCGTTTCACCAAGTAAAGGGGCGGCAATGATCACAAAACAATGCTCAATGCCGTGTTCAAAGAGAAAGAGATGAAGATGAATTTTTTTCAACACCACAAGTCTTTCGAAATATATCTCGTTACCAACGGAAAATTATGTGGGCAAGACTCACAAAGTAATCCCTAAACGTTATAGAGATTTAAGCACACTAACAACTTTTGTTCTTTTTTATTTTTATTTTTCTTCTTTTTCTTTTGTTTTTGGTTCTCTCAACTTTTAAGAGAATTAGAGAAGAAGAATAAAGGTGGCTAGGGTTAGAATGAGAGGCTTAAGCACAAAAAAAAAAAAAAAAAAAAATTTCTTTTTTATACTTAGGGTTTAATTTTACAAAATAAAACAAATCCTTCCTCTTTTTACCCTTGTAAAAATCGGCCATGCATGTGTTAATTTCAAAAATTGTGTAACAACATAATTACTTTCCATAAAGATAATATATGTTACAAAAATAAAGAGTTAACACCTTATTAAAAGGTGTAACTTCCGAAATAATGCCAAAGGTTTCCAAAACCTAAAACTTGAAATTCCAATAATGACCTATTTAAATTATATCAAATATAATTTAATTTTATGCATTTAATAATTATTATATAATTATTAAAACCATATATTAAATTTTAATATATAGTTCCAAGTGTGATAAAATAATATTATTAATCATATTAATAATATTTATACCATTGTGAGTATATAATTGGACTATCCAATTATACTAAATCTGCTATAGTAAATCGAGCTAGTACGGGGACCAAATGGACCTACAGTTCCGAGGTCCAATAATCTCGAAATATTAATTAAGCTCTTAATTAAATATTCTGAATTATTAACTCCGGGTTATTCCACTAAAAACCCGAAGTTGCACTCTCGCTGCCGCAGATGATATATTAAGCCGAACCAAGTCGGTGTCCATTATATAGTCACTGCATACGAATTGATCCTACACAAGTATCTCGTAATTAGATCCAGGTTATAATATCTGTTATACCCCTCTAATTATTTATACCTTAAGTACCATTGATTCTCTATTGAGCGATTTATTCATAACCATTATGAATTTTAATCTTTCTATTCGTAATAGAAAGACTTGAGCGCTCAAATCGTTCAAGTACCGAATCAACCCTTAAGAAAGATATTCCTCTACTTTTCGCAAGAAGGAGTGAACTCCATATCTATGTAAAATATTCCCAGCTACAAAATAGACCATGCCCCCAAAGTACATAGCTATTGGTCGGGACTGCTACACCAACTTCACCGTTGTAAATCAAAAGACATAGCCTACCATGTAGGAGTTTGTAGTACACTCAGGATTAAAATCAATCCATAAATGACCATCTAGTAGATCGAATTGACTTTTTTGTTTAACGGATATTAAAAGAATGCCATTTCCATATAGGTCCAGTCCTATATGATAACATCATACAAAGTTCCTCCATTCTCATGTCTCTACATGGACGATCCCGGATCAAGGTCGCCATAGAATTATAGAATGGACCGCATCTATAGATAAACCACAAATAAAATACCTGCTTTGTTTGCTCTCTATGGACTATTTAAGATTACTAACAACCTCGGCTTTGGCTTTCTCCTCAGATTTCCTCAGGCCCCAAATCTCTACCTTGGCTTCGTTAAATTTCTTGGTCAACTCAGGCTTCCTCTCAGTCAGCCGGTTTTAGAGCTTCTGGGTCTAACCCCCTCTAAAAGTGTGTTTTTCAGCTTATCTATATTCGTGGCCAAAAGATAGGCCAACATCATGATCAAAGTTAAGGTCAGAATGGCAGATAAGATAAAATATTTTCTAAGAAGAAGTTTACTTTACCTTCGTATGGAATCAACCATACTTGTTGAGAAAATCCTCGGGAGACAAGGTTTCATAAGTCGTGGCCTGGTCAAGGCTTATGTACTTGGCCAGTTAGTTGATGGTGGGGAGAAGATGGGCTATACCTTCTTGCACGTCCTGGGTGAAATTATTGATCCCAAGCAGCGTAGTCCCCATTGGTATGGAGAAGGGACCATTGTGGCTTTGCCTTTCCTGCCCATGGTCTTCCTCCTGGGAGCCCTCTCCGCTGGCTCTTCGATTTCCTCACCTCCGACCTAATGGAAGCGCCTTTTGAAGGGTCGGGAGTGAGCAGGTGTTTGGCATGGCTGGGGAGTGCTTGTGGTTTGGGTTGGCTATGGAATATTTGAAGTTCGGGGTACGGGGGTCGGTTCTTCGCTGGTTTAGGTGGCACTTGAGGGCCCGAGAGAAGCGACTGCATGTGCTATTTTCATCTGGCTTCTGGAGATATCAGGGTGGTAACTCATGGATGAGCGCTACTGGACCCGCCCTGGGAAGCTCCATAGCCTCCCGAAAAATCTGAATTGGACTCTTGAAACCAGACATACCTGTAAACAAAATAAAGCAACAAAATGAAAATGTGCCAAACAACAAAAAGAAAATGACAATGGAGCAAGCATGAAGTCAATGGGCCAGTTAGAACTTACCAGTCAGTGGGGCAGTTAGAACTGGGGTGGTGGAGAGCTCAGGATGAGGCCCAAGTCACCTAGGGCAGAAGGATTAACGAGGTCCCTATAATGGCCTTTGAATTCAAGCGACTTCTTTACCCTAGTCCGGGTAACATGGTGGACTTTTAGGAGGTCACCTCAGCAATCTGTAAAAGGCTAAGAAGTTAGTAGATCACTAAGATCGGTCAGAAGAAAGGGAGAGGTCAGGAAATTACCTCCAACTCGGAAGATGTGGGGGACTGTGATGCATTCGCCATCCTCCCACTGATGTTTTCCCCAGGGATTCACCACCTAGAACCAATTGTCCTTAAAATTCTTATTAGTGGCTGGGAGATTGGTGATGATGTGGGGGACCCTGGAATGCGTAGAAAGGTAATACCAGTTAGGGTTGGTGCTCAGAGTGCCAATCTGAATCGTATTTACGTCTGATTCATGAATACAAGCAATTCCATTTTCCATTATATTACTTATTTAATGGTAGCACCTCTTGTCTTTTATACACATATTCGATCTAATTTCGATTAGATATCTAATTATGATTAGATTGAAACTAAATATGATTTAGTGATACATGTATGTTAGACAAAGACCCTAGGATTTACAACGTAGTGCGCATTTACAACGTAGTTTGTAATTGACATTGAGAAGCGTCACTATAAGTTGTATATCCTTAAATAAAGTTCTTGGTCATGATTTACTAACACGGGTAGGTTAGTAAAATCCGCTGAGACCAGTACATGTCGTATATCGTGACTTGGTCCGATGGTTTATCCCAATGAACCATGAGTCTCGGGAGACTCGTATAGACATGTAGGTGTTTATTTGATAAACACTAAACGACTCACTGAAGATTTCCTAATAGATGGTACACCAACATCAATAGGAATCTTCTCGACTTGAGCGAGCATAGTGGTCATTCGACTTGAGATACCACTGTGGATATATGAGTTATCCTCCACACTTTGATGGCAGTCAAGTCACCGATCTATTTAGATCAGACCTCCGCCTGTTCGTTGGGTGTGGACTGATGCTTATGATATCCTGTGCGTATCAAGATAGAATCAGTCAGTCATGTGTACAGGGCATATGCATCTTACACGTGTTTGCGATCTAGTAAATCCATGGTCGTGGTATAACTTCGAAAATCAGTTCCGAGTGTTATTTAGAGATCATAAATTGAAAGTCGACTATATTATACAGAAATGATTTGACGTTTTTATCTATATCCCAGATATAATATGGATAGCCTGTGACTGAGGGATTATACGTATGCAATGACCTCGACTTGCATAGTTTAGTGAGATTATATGTGGTCATCATAATTCATGAATGGGTGGATTATGGACACGAAATTGGATTTTGTTACGGATAAACTTAAACTTAGAGAGTCCCACAATATGAAGTGTACTCGTTGAGCACTTGGGCAACACATTATGAATAATATAGATTATTCATAATACTTCACCGAATTAAATGAGTTAATTCGAATCGTTTAATCGGTTTTAAACGAAAATACATGCATTAGGGGCATTTCGATCAATTAATAATTAATGTGTATTTGTATTTGATACAAAATTTGATTTGATACATATTAATTAATTGTCAGATGAGACTTTGGCACTTGCCATTAATATATGTATTTGTTATTTAATTTAAATAAAAATACATATATAATAATAATAATCGTATTAATTAATTATTTAGGTGTTTAAATGTTAAATATATAGATAATTAAATTATTCCAATATTACATAATTATTATGCAATATGTTTGATTATTATTGGTTACATGTGGCATGATTTTATTAAGCTTAAAGTTTACAAATTGGATTTGTCAACTTTAGGTTTATTATTGTTTAATTAGATTAAAAATTACCAAATGACCAAAATGCCCTTCACCTCCCCTCCTAAGTCAGTTTTGACCATTATTTAAAGTTGGAAAATTTTATTATCTTTAAAAATTAACCTCCATGGCTGAAATCCACCTCTATGAAAGCACCCAAAAATTTCTTGAAGAGTCAAGGAAGAAAGTGAAGAAATTCAAGAAAAAGGTTTAAGGAAATTACAAGATTCGGAGGTAATCTTCAATAATCTTAAACTTAGAAAGCTTGTTTCTTGTTCTTGAATATCTAGAATAGTTATAGGGTTTCTTTCTTTCTTATATTTTGGGGCTTTTTGATTTGGAGGATGGATTTGGAGGCTATATGCATGTGTGAAGTTAGATTGGATAATATTATTTTAATATTAGTTCAATTTTATCATTTGATGACTTGTTGTCATTCTAGAGCGTTATAACCACTCTTGTAACTCCTAGAATTGTTCTTGAGTTCTTCATAGGTGGTGGCTTTAAAGCATGAAAATGATATTTTTTGTTACAAAATCAGATCTGGAAATTCTGTGTTTTTGGTGATGAAAGGTATGTTGTATAAATATATTGGATGTGTTTTGGGCATTGGAACAATTGCCGAAAATTATTTCGGAGTTGAAATATGCGAAAACGACGAAAAACGACGTTACCGGGTGACTTTTGAGCCAACCGGATGAAGGCTACCCAAACAGTGAATTAGTCACTGTTAGGGCAGCCCATGAACTGCCCTAACACTGTTGGGGCTGATCTGGGCAGCCCTCATGTGTATTGGGTGGTCGGTTCGGTCAAAAACACATTTTATGCCAATTTGCAGAAAAACATATTCGTAAACGTTTCACGATGTTCCTTAGCTATTTATATCTTTATTGTTATCGAATAAATATGTTTAGGTGAAATATCGGTAATTTAAAAGTTTAAAATTACGATTTCACCTAAACAGCGCTTCCGCCGCGCCCTTCGCCCAAAACTCCAACAAAAATGGTATCAGAGTATGTCTGATCCTTCATCGATTACATTTTTCATGCTTGATATATGATATTTAATCCAATTTTGATGTTTACACATGCATGTAATTTAGATATTTCTTGACTTTTCGATTCTACACTAACGGGAAACGTAACAGAAATTTAATGGTTAAGTTAAGTTTTGTTTTCTAAGGTAGAATTGAACTGTTTGGAAATTGATCTAAATTAAATTCTGCATTTGATGTTGAGTAATGCTTTCTTGAGGAATATCCCCGCTTAAATAAGGCAGTAAAGTGACATGTATTGGATTCATGTTTCTTGGTCCGTCTTGTCAATACGGTTTATGGGTATCTTTCTATGGCTGCATCTGAGAAAGTTCCAAAGTAGTGAGGGTGTAGTTGATTGAATTTTATCCATACCGGATGTACAATTGATACTAGACAAATTCAAGTGAAAGTGGAAATCCTGAACGTGCCAAAGCTGTCAGAACTACATCGGTAGCTTGAGTTTTTCATTGGCAAGTGAAGCCTTGATACGCCTCCTTGTGAACATGCCAAAGCTGTCATAACGAGAAACGGTCAGGACCAAAATTAGGAGTCACTGGTGAGTGATTGACAACGAGTTGTCTACCTAATGAATATACGTATGCGAGATCGTGCCAAAGTTGTGAGTCGAAATATACTCATGGGATCCTACTCTCACTATGGAATTCGATTTAATTATTGAATTCTCATTCTCTGTTGGGGATTACGGTATTACGTAAAGTAGTTGGAGACACTGCTGGGTTAAAAATCCATAACTAAAGCAGTGTGTAGTTTTATGGAATTTGCTGCTTTTGTTTTCCTTTATTCTATATTGTTTATAGAATTATACTTCTAATCCACTGCATATCATATTACTTGAATATGTTTTTTGACTTTACTTATGGTTGCATTTTTCTAGAATAGGTTCTAGAATGACAGTAGACTTGGATATTGTTAGATTAGTTCAAACCATCGGGAATTGTTGTTCCGATTTTCTTGAAAAATCAAGATGGTTAGTGACTTAGCTATTAAGTCACGATTAGTAATCTAAATAGATATATGTTTTGGATATAGTTATCTAGTAAGAATAGTTTCTTATGCAGTGAGAATTGACTTGAATTTGTTCATGTCTCGAGATTCTTGACTGCATTAAGAAAACTCCATTAGGTATTTTTTATCTTATAATGACGTTTCTTGGCTTTAGGGACTTTCAGAAGTCACGTATTTGACACAGTTTGCCAATCAATTATTTGCAATTGTTGTGAATAGTTGAAGGTAAATTATAGAGCTTAAGAAATGAGATGTGTATAGTTGTGTATTGAGAATATCGATTCACACAATACGACAACTGTAGTATTGGATACCAGATCTCCTATATAGTTATTTAAAATAATGTTTAATGATTGTTTTGATATTTAATATCAGAACTTGTGACTATTGGATAGTTACTTGTTCTATATAAACAGTTGTTACATATTTTAAAATGACTAGTAGTGTCATTGAGAATAAGATAAACATTAAGGAAAATATTCGGTTAACTAAATAACTTAGAATTATGCTTTATGAGATTGTCTCACATAAGCATTATATGCTTATTCCGTATGGTAAAAGATGGTTTGATACAAGATCACACCATATATCCTTATCTATTTAATGAATATTGTATTCAGGATGTGATTAAATCTCATTTAACCAATGATCGTCATTGGACTACAGATTTATTAAACTAATACATTGGATGTATGTAGTTTAATGAATTATAAATTGCCTAGGATAGTTTTATTTACTTCGTAACTTAGTTAATGAGTTGTCATGACTTAGTTACGTGTTTCTTAAAGAATATATATATTGAACGTCTTGAATGATTCGAGAACTTTCAATATGTTTCTGATGAAACGAGAATAGAATATTTTGAATGGTTTAAAGATATTCTATTTGAAGTGTTGAAAACTATACTTTAAAATTCATCGTGAGTCGTTCAATTGTTCAAGGATGTTTGATATGATCGAACATATGAATCTTTTGGCAATTAGTTCTAAGGTTATTCAATGAATACGATTCTTACTCAATATTATTCTTCTACGATTCCATCGTGATGGAATTGGTCAGTGGGAGAAATCGAATCTTATATGATATAATTCATTTGATATTGAGTGTTACCAAATTAGTTATCAATACTTCCGGGGTTATGCTCCAGTAATACTAATTCTTCTTTTTAATTAAGGTTCCATTAGTTTCTACAGTTACGTATATGATATGTATTAGTAGAAAATTCGAATCTTGAAAAGTTTGAGATTTGAATCTTTATGTTGCATAATGATTATATAATTGAAAGTACTTGCACCTTGGAGGTACAAGTAAAATTTTATCATTTATTCTATTTAATAGAATATTATATTCTATTTGATAGAATATCTTTTCTACGATCCCGAGTAATAAAATTATTTTATTACTTGGTGTGTAACATCAGATTTTAACAATTGAAGAAAAGACTTGACTTATTGAAGTCAAATGTGAGAGTGATAAACTATAAATGGAATCACATAATTAATAAAATGAAAAGACCCTTAGATATCTTCAGTATAAGTTCAATAAGATGTCAGAATCATTTACAAAAGTATTCGATTTCGGAAGTTAGCATTAAACTATAGACCTAAGATTGTTCCTAGCTTACTATGATCAAGTTTGGAACTTGATTAAGCTTTCGTTATGAATCGTTCATAAAATATGCAAATTATTTGCGCAGTAAAAGCAAAGTGAGCTTATTAAAGGTTTGACAGCTTTCTGAAAATCTGTGTTCTCTAATTTTGATACAGTCAGATTGTCTGATTTTATCAAAGCATAGAGAATACATATTTTTTAGTAGGGTCAGTGGGAGCATACAAACTTATTTCTAGCATTTTATATATCTTAAGACTTCTTTTCTTCGTGAAAGCAGTGGGAGTAGTCTCTGTTATATTTGATATAAAGTTTCATATATGATATAAAACTAAGAGACTTGTGAGATACTCCCATTAGTCGCGTATTAGATATGATCTAATAAAGGACACATTAAGACTATCTGTATGACAGTTAGTATAACTGTTTGACAGTTAACATGTCTTTTATATATATAGTATTCATCTTTCGTAAAGGAGGATACCTTTGTTGAAAGAGAGATTGATTAGAATGTCTAGTTAATCTTATGCATCATAGGATAATGGCATAATGAATACTATATTATGTGTGATTAAATATATCAATTTAATCGTAATTGTTACGAGTTATTTTGATATACTGCAGATAATGTGATGGATCTTTAAACATGTTCTTTGTTATCTTAGAGATATTAAGAATGAGTTTCTTATTCATGGAGAATTTAGTCTGCAACCATAAGGTTAGATTAGTTTTGATCCTAATTATGACATTAGATGGTCTATGTCATATAAAGTCAGAAAAGATGCAGTGGGAGTGTCACCGTT
Organism: Zanthoxylum bungeanum; assembly: GCA_019454045.1. Taxonomy (NCBI): domain Eukaryota; kingdom Viridiplantae; phylum Streptophyta; class Magnoliopsida; order Sapindales; family Rutaceae; genus Zanthoxylum; species Zanthoxylum bungeanum. The sequence continues at coordinate 6,396 of SKCR01007672.1, read as the reverse complement.
GTTTTACTAAACTAGTGGAATCAGTTGCAACTTATGAAGTATTGACTTATGAAATTGTATAGTGAACCTATAGATTAGAAGTTTTCATATTAGTGTAGTGCTTGCGGTTGTCTTATAGTATTTGGATTTGATCTCTAAATACATAGACAACTCAATAGCTATAGCACAATATTGATATCACATCTAAGTCATATTGATGTACAACTTGGGTTCTACAAAATATTAATGATGATGGTTAAGGAAAACAATTGGGTTTGTTGGACAAACTCAATTTTTTAAAGCGGGCTTACTTGTTGTTGCCTACCTCTTGAGTGTTAGGTGAGCTCTTGAGGGCCATGAGTATGTAATATACTTTGAGATATGTATATGATATCGTGGATTGGCACTAGAGCAAGTGGGAGAAATTGTTAGGGTTGGTGCTCAGAGTGTCAATCCGGATCGTATTTATGTCCGATTCATGAATACGAGTAATTCCATTTTCCATAATATTACTTATTTAATGGTAGTACCACTTGTCTTTTATACACATATTCGATCTAATTTCGATTAGATATCTAATTATGATTAGATTGAAACTAAATATGATTTAGTGATACGTGTATGTTAGACAAAGACCCTAGGATTTACAACGTAGTTTGTAATTGACATTGAGAAGCGTCACTATAAGTTGTATATCATTAAATAAACTTCTTGGTCAAGATTTACTAACACGGGTCAGTTAGTAAAATCTGTTTAGACCAGTACATGTCGTATATCGTGACTTGGTCTGATGGTTTATCCCAATGAACCATGAGTCTCGGGACACTTGTATAGACATGTAGGTGTTTATTTGATAAACACTGAAAGACTCACTGGAGATTTCCTAATAGATGGTACACCAACGTCAACATGAATCTTCTCGAGTTGAGCGAGCATAGTAGTCCTTCGACTTGAGATACCACTATGGATATATGAGTTATCCTCCACACTTTGATGGCAGTCAAGTCACCGATCTATTTAGACCAGACATCCGTCTGTTCGTTGGGTATGGATTGATGCTCATGATATCCTGTGCGTATCAAGATAGAATCCGTCAGTCCTGTGTACAGGGCATAGGCATCCTACACGTGTTTGCGATCTAGTAAATCCATGGTCGTGGTATAACTTCGGAAATCAGTTCCGAGTGTTATTTAGAGATCGTAAATTGAAAGTCGACTGTATTATATATAAAGGATTTGACGTTTTTATCTATATCCCAAGTATAATTTGGATAGCCTGTGACGGAGGGATTATACGAATGCAATGACTTCGACTTGCATAGTTTAGCGAGATTATCTGTGGTCGTCATAATTCATGAATGGGTGGATTATGGACACGAAATTGGATTTTATGACGGATAAACATAAACTTAGAGAGTCCCACAATATGAAGTGTACTCGTTGAGCACTTGGGCAACATATTATGAATAATATAAATTATTCATAATACTTCACCGAATTAAATGAGTTAATTCGAATCGTTTAATCGGTTAAACGACAATACATGCATTAGGGGCATTTCGGTCAATTAATAATTAATGTGTATTTGTATTTGATACAAAATTTGATTTGATACAAAATATTGTGCTTGACTTAGGAACTGATTTTTCATCATTTCTCTTCGTTTCTGATATCAATAAATCTCATAATGATTCTTGAACATGTAAATATGCTCTAATTATTTCTCATACATAATATCAATTAGATACACATACTTATAGTTTGTGCCACATTAGGTTCCCTCACAAGTTGGACATGGAATTTGACGTGACAGTTTAATCCCAAAATCTATCATCCAATGAATACCATCATATGGTCCCCATATTCCAATGATCATAAGTGACACCTAATAATATATCATAACAGACCAAATAAGAAAAAATAAACCTATTCATAAATGACTTTCGTATGATATGTTCTTTCGCCCAAACCAGTATCCCATCAATGATCTAGAGTATAGAATGTTTCTACTCTAACAATCAATGGCATAATAATATGCAACAAGAGAACTTCCTTATTTGTAATTCTCCCACCGAGGCCACGGGTTTACATCATTACATATGTCTACTACGCATTAGGATACTATACTCACTAAATATAAGTTTGTCCTGAGTTTGGAGATCTATTAATATGTCTTACATAATCTTCATATTTTCATTGTGTAATCAAATTACTCCCATATCGAAAATCCTTAAATGACGACTCATGTCAATATTAAAGTTATAAAACTCTCATACAAGGATAATGAAGACCTTAAATCTAAAGATTAGCTTATACATCGTTACCAAGAGATTTACATATACGTACATGAGATAAAACATCTCCATATGGAATCTCTTGAATGTCAGTTTAGTATACTTATTAATTGAAACAAGCACCTATGTATTATACCAAGTATCCGGACCATGTTAGTGGTTTATGAGACTGGCTACTCCATTATTAGATGGCACTAATATCATGCTAGTCTATTCGTATTATCAATGCCCCCAATACTGATAATCCTATGCCTATGTACGTTTATAAATGATATGATCTCACAAACCAAAGCTATGTTTGGTTCCTATGTAGATCATTCTAATAACTTTATTGTATAAGATATCTAGTGAAGATATATATATAATTAATTATTATTTTATTAATAATTACTGTTTGTTACAATGGTAATAAAAGCCTAAATAATTGATCTAGGGCATACTCCCAACAATCCCCCACTTGTATTAGAGTCATTTTACCTTACCATACGAAGTAGTGTGCTTATCATGCTTCTATTGGGACAAGAATTTTGCAAGAGAATCAGCAAGGTTCTATTTCGTAGGTATCGTATTTATCTTAACATCTTCATATTCAATAATCTCTCAATTGAGGTGGTACCGCCTGAGCACATGTTTGAATTTTGATTAGACCTTGGTTCCTTAGATCGTACAATAGCTCCAATATTGTCACAATACATAATAATTCCATTGGAGATGCTAGGAAACACCCCAATATTCATGATGAATTTTCTAATCTGAATAAGTTCTTTTGCTGCATCTGAAACAGTAATATACTTATACATAAGGTCTTCGCTAGTCATATATGAGAGTTTTATAACTTTGACATTGACTCGAGTCATTCTTTAAGGACTGCCAACAGAAGAGTAATTGGGTTATACAATGATTATATAAAGATTATGGAAGAAATAATTGAGGATCACCAAACTCTGGAAAAATTTATTTTTAGTAAGTAATATATTTTATTGCATAGTTGACATATATAATTATGTAAACCTATGGCCATTTGTGAGAATTGTAAGTTCTCAGGTTATTAATATTGTAAACACTATATCATCGATTATTAGAGTATACATGTTCTCTAATTTAGATCATTAGTGACATACTGGTTTGTACGAATGATCATTTCATACCAAATTCATTTATGGATAAGTTAATTTCATCTTATTTGGGGGGTCATGATACATTGCAAGATGTCACTCATGATCATTGGAATATGGCAACCACATAATATTATTTATTGAAGGATAGATTATCGGTTTAATTTATTACGTCCAATTCAATGTCCAACTTGTGAGGGAATTTAATGGGTCACATACTATAGGTATGTGTATCTAATTGATATTATGTAAGGATAATGATTAGAGTATATTTACATGTTTGGGAATGTAATGCACTGGTCAGTCATGTCATACCCATTACAGTAAATCGTTATGGATAACATGTTAGCATTCATATAAACATGTATAAATGGGTTTCATACCTTAGAAACCTCGCCCAGAGGTTTGGGATAAATTTTCAGTTTCAGCCATAATATTTTCATACGATCTATGATTTCAGTGATCATGGGGACATTTCGAAGCTAAAACTGAGACCTATAACTTTCATGTAGTCTACATTTCCAAATTTTGAACAGAACTAGGATGAAAATGCCCTTCTTTCACGTATGAACACAACTTACAATTTGGAAAAATAAAGTTTCGTGATGTGGTAATTTGAGAGCCACTCATCCAAAAACAATTCAGCCTTTTCCCCTTATAAAATCATCATTATTCCACCATCACTCTCATTTTGCAAAATACGTTTGAAGCTCCATGAAAAACTCTCTCTCATTTCCTTCATTCATGCCACTTTGAAAGCAATGATTATTATTTTAAGCTTCTTTCTCATGCAAAGTAAGTTTCTAGATCTCTTTTCCTTCTTATTTTTCAGTTTTGAGTAAGTAATTTTATACCTTAAATTCATCACTATGAACCCTATAAATTTCATTATTGCATTTTGGCTTTCATTGGATGATTAGCATGCATAATCATGTATTTTTAGATGTTTTAAACATGGATTAAGCTTAGTATGATGAAATGTCCAATTTTCCTCAAAATTTAGGGGCTGGCCCAATTTGTCATTACTGTTAGGGGTTTTAATTTTTTATGTTTTGATGATTAATGGTTGAGGTTCATGTAGTTGGTGATGTTTAAGTTTGAGTTTGTATCATGAAGTGTTGAAAAATTCTAACTTGAATTCTTTGGTATTGGCTAAGTATGTTTGTTATTGTGGAGGATTGAGTTTTAAATTTTTGATGTTGATTGACAATGGTTTGTTATTGGGAACATGTTGGTGGTAAGGTACTCATGAGATTGGTTAAAAAATTTCATAAGTTGCTAATGGCCCATTGACCGACTATGTATAGATTAGTTTGGAATTGATTTTGCGTTCCCTTAATCATGAATAATGTTGAGTCATTTATTAGATGATATTATGATATGAATTGTGGTTGTAAAATGTTCTAACTAAAATGAATGTAAAATAGTGAGGTTTCACCGAATGGTTCTAATGACAAGGGATATGTTTCATGTTTTGATGATAAATAATGATGATGATTAAGCTTAAAACGATGTCTAGCATGTGTGGTAATGGATTATGTTTATGTTTCTTGTATTGATGATTGATAGTAGTACATGTATTTAGAGATGGTATAGTAGGAGTTGTATGTAATTGGAGTTGAAAAGTCTAAGTTGAATTAAACCAGACTTAACAAATGCTTGGAAAGTGTGGGATGTTTGTAAATCATGTTCAGGAGTGTGTGTTGAGTTGTTGATATGCATGAAGCCTAAGGCTTAGTCAAATGGCACGTTAATTAAAGTTTATTGATAAACATGAGGTAATTTGTTGAGTATTGATTATACACATGTGTTTGAGTGTGTATGTTTTAGTTTTGGCCAAGTAAGGGTCTAGGATATGTATGTTGAGATAATGGTCATGGCAAGGCCAAATTTGGGAACTTTATAGACAGATAGCCTTGGGCATTTCGAGTAGATAAATCAGCTACGTCTAAATGTCCCATCAGTATTAGCATGAGCATGTCAACATAACTTAGCACATCATAAGCATATCATATAGTATTAGTATCTTGGTAAAGTTGAACAGCATGTTAATGCATTCATGATCATGTTCAGTTTCTCTACTCAGGTACTCTAACCATATTTGGACATATGTCTATCCCTTCAGCGGCATTCAGACATGCTGATAACAGACAACAGGATGTGAGTGGATTCTTTCTTTTATTTATATCTCTAATTATTCGGTTATCAAAGTTTAGTTTATTCCAATTTTCAGTATACTTTTAATTCACATGTTCAGTTAATCCTTCTAGCCTATGTCTTCTTCTTAGATTTAGTTTTATGATTCATCAATGCCCTTAATTTAATTAATCAGTTCATGTTATTAGTTATTCTTTTAGTTCGTGATCTCAGGCTATCACTTTTGTTCATGACATTCAGTTTTAGTTTGTAGTTCATGTAAATCAGATGCAGTGTTCAAATCTTATTCAGTTTATGTTTCAAATTAAATTAACAGTTCGTATATTCCTTATACCTTGTGTTACATGTATAGAGTTTGTGTAACAGTTTGTGTTAGAGCATGTCATTTATGACTTTCATGTTTTCAGCCTGAGTATAGCTATAATCCCATGTAACTCAGACTACCGAATTTCAAGATTAGGAGTAGTACAACTATGTTTTTAATTTTTTATGTTTATTTCACGTTGTGTTGTACATGTCAGTTCATGTCATAGGATTCAGATCAGGTCAGTCATGTTAACTCATGTTTTCAATATAGCCATGTAATTTCAAGTTAGCCATGATTATGCATGTCAGTCTTCAAAACACTTTTTACAGTTTTCAAAATTATGACATATGATTTTAGAAATGATTTTGTAACACTTAGATTAAGTTTTAGAAATGATTTTTACCATTATACACATAGTTTTCAACCACCAGTCTAGTCTTCAACTTTAGCGTCCATGGTTCGCTCAAATAGTCTATGAGACACTGATCACCACCATAGGCTCAGTAGTTATGTTACAGCTCAGTTCTCTCTGTCTTCGCGGTGCC
>SKCR01007671.1:0-23676 GCA_019454045.1 Zanthoxylum bungeanum | reverse complement strand
CGGAGAGAGTCAGAAAACAACCTGGGAGGTATGGGTTTCTGATCTCACCTCATGAAAATGACAATCTATTGAGGAACACGAACCGACTACGTATGAGGAAGTGATACAAGGTATCGACTCCTATTATGGCAGAGTGTCATGAAGTCCAAAATGGATTCCATGTATACCAACCAAGTTTAGACACAGTTGATGTACCAGAAGGCATTGTGCCTATTGGTACTATATGAGTCTTCAAGGAAGACAAACATGGATGGCAACATACAAACGTACAAAGCTAGGCTTGTAGCGAAAAGGTATCGTTATCAACATTGTGTCGATTACGACGAAACCTTTTACCTGTTGCCATGATTAAATCCATTTGGATAATGCTTGCTAATGCTGCAATGTTTCAATTATGAAATATGGCAGCTGAACGTCAAAATCTTTTTCCTTAAACGGAAACCTTTTGGAGGATCTAACGGTTTGTCGTACAAAACAAGCAAACAAGGTTTGCAAGTTAAATCGATCCATTTATGGATTGAAGCAAACATTGCGTTCTTGGAACTATCATTTTGATGTAATCATAATGGTATATGATTTAATTCAAAACGAAAATAATTCTTGTGTATATAAGGAGGTTAGTGGGAGCGCACTGACAATGATTGTCCTATATAATGATGACATGTTATTTCTTGGAAATGACATTCCTATAATACAATCGGTGAAAGCTTGGCTTTCATGAAAATTCTCCATAGAATACTTGGGAGAGACAACCTTTATTCTAGGAATAAGGATCTACTGGGATAGATCTAAAGGTTGTTGGCACTCTCCGAGAACTCGTACATTGAAAGATATGTACATTCCTATAATACAATCGGTGAAAGATATGTACGTGACCTGATGTCTCATATGCTTTGAGCATAAGGAGTCACAATCAGGCCAATCCAAGTGATAGTCACTGGATTGATGTTAATCTAGTGACTATCACTGCTGCAAGTTTCCAAACCGATAAAAACGACTATAAGTCGTAATAAGGGTACTATATAGTTTGAATAATGGAACAGTGAGCTGGAAATCTTCCAAGCAAGATACTGTTGCCGAATAAACAACACAAGCGGAATATTGCTGCAGCTGAGGCAGCAATAGAAGCGTTTTGGATCTAAATAATCCTAATTAGATTAGGTATAGTTCTGTTAGCAGCTGAGTTGGGCCTCAGCGCAGGCTAAAGAATTAATGGTCTCATCAACGATCCAAGTATATACTTCAATTATTCATCTATTTCGTTCGGATCATGCATTGTGGCGATGTGATGATCGTATAAATCGCATCAGATGATAACCTTGCAAATCCGCTGACGAAAGCTGTTTCTCAGCAGAAGTTTGAGCGACTCGTACATAGTTCAGGTGTAGGACACTTGATTGATTGGCTATAGGCCAAGTGGGAGATTGTTGGACAATTATGACCCATAGCATCACTATTTGTATATAACATGGTGTTGTTGTACAAATTAACTACGTGACAAAGGAAATTGCTCTTTTATCATTTGTAATTGGATTACCGGGATATATAAATGATAAAAGTCCATATGATTAGTTCCGGATTAATAAGATATGAGACAATATTAATCCACTAAGGTTTAATCATTAAAATATCTCTAGTCATAGTATTATCGAGATTGGACATCGATAATGCGGAATAGACTAGTATTGCACTTGTGCGTGTTATGAGAGCATAACATCATAGTTCTCATATATTTGGGTATTGGATACTCATGCAAGTGTAATAGGAGGTTGTGTTTACCGATGGTACGAAAATAGCTTCGCTCTGGATAGACCCCTCGGAATTCCATTGGTAGTATGACTATGTGTCTATGGAAGTCTGAATCAGGGTAGGTGTATTTGGTCTTAACCTGACTTACATCACTAATACTTGCGACAATCAATATACTTTGGTTTTGGTCGTCCAGGGCTTTAACAGGTTCTGTGTACGCCTCTTCTAGGTATATTGAGAATCGTAGTGTATTGTGTGTGATGTCAAGATGGAAGTATCACTTCAGTCATATGAAGATGATGATCACGCAGGATACGAAACTAGTACTTTTTTATGCTGCAGCTATCGGGATAATATGACTAGGTCATGTTTATCCGATTATAGAGACTAGTTACCAGAGATCCGATATATGCTTCGTACGGGGCAGACACAATTCCAGCCACAGGCATTGCATGTGACATCCGATACTGGATCGCAATACGCAATTCTACGTATACTATGCCTGATACATAATACATATTCCTTTAAGAATATTTCTGGAGAATTGGGTAGGCACGGTGCTTTGCTAGAAGCCAACCATGTCTCGTAAATCGGTAAAAACGTAGTACTAGGTACGTACGTGTTCGGATAGTCCGACGACCGGATTTACTACCAACATATCCAGGGATCTCATGGGTCGCTTCCCGAAGATTCACCGATGACGTATGATTCAGACATAATTAATCTGGGATTAATTATAAGAGAGATAATTAATCTAGGATTAATTACGGAGAAATTTTATCTGGGATAAAATTCTATTAAAAGATAGAGAACGATTAATTTGGAATTAATCGATAAAATAATAAATTCATATATTAAACGAAATTAGATTTAGACGTGGAATTAAAATTAGATTTTAATTCGGGCAAACGAGTTAATTTAGAATAAATTCGCTAGCGACGTGAATAGTAATTTTTCTAGGCATAATTATTTAATTAAATTTGATTTAATTACGTCGCAACGAAAAATTCGTTAATTCGGAATTAACAAACCCGAGCCCAAGCGGAGTTTCACGTTGAGATTGTTCGACGTAAATTTGGAATTTACAAGTGGTGGGACCCACTTGACTTACATCACACTTGTGACTAGTGATGGAAGAAGTTGTTGGTAGAGTGTAAAACTTCCTTTACTTGTTCTCACTCAAGGCAATCTCAAACACTTTGTAATTGTTTATTCATTTTTGTTGAATGACTACTACTAAATCTTGGATTTGGTATATCATGATTTGAGTTTTGGAAATCAAATACACTTAACACAAAAATTGGAAAAGACTTCTCTCTCTCCCAAGGCCTAAAGCCGAAACCTCATCTCCTATCTCCCTTGGAATTGTCGTGAGCCTAGGGCTCATTGTTCTTGATTTTGTTTCAAAGTCATGGATGCTAGCACATCAAAGGAGTCTTACAAATGTGATAGGGAAACCAATCCTTGAGCTTGGAATCAATACTCAAAGCTTGGAGCTTGAAGATCAACACAAGGAGCACAACAAAGGGGCTTGGCCGAATCATCCATGGAGGAAATTTTTTTGTGTTCAACGCATTCAAAATCCGATCAAAGTGAGTATTTTCCGCTACTTTACTTTGTTGTATTCACACATTTCATTGCTTAATTGATCTTGGTTTGACCTAGAAAACCCAACAGCAATGTCAGTTGGACTCCAAATCTGTGAGTGGACCCATTTTCTCAAACTGATTTCTACTTATTTATTTTGCCTCGAGACTTACTTTTAAAATATTTTAGGGCGTTAGCCAAGATAATTTCTAGTTATTTCTTAAACGAGAATGTTTGAGCCATGATTTAGAAAGAGATGTTTTCAAAAGCATGAGTTGTTATGATTTTCGGAGGCATGGGGGAAAAATCCACCTCAGTTGTAACTTGGTACAGATACTGGAATTGACGGACTCAGAACGTGTGCACACGTAGTTCAGGACTAGAGGTTATTGATGTCTCTAGACCCTAGTTCGGGGCTAGGGGGACGGCGATACGTAACGCTCCTAGACCTTAGTTTCAGGGTCAGGTAGTAGCATGGATCAGCACTCCAAGGTCTAGTTCAGTGGCTTGGGGATAGTGATATGTAACGCCCCAAGATCACTAGTTAGGCGTATAGAGGGACGGTGATACGTAACGCCCCAATGCGTCAGGTTTTCAGCAGACATTCAGATACAGATTTTTCAGAAACAGATTTTCAAAGACAAAATTATAGAAAAGATGGGTTTAAGAAAGAGTTTTTATAAGAAACTATTTTATGAGAATTTCAGAGATCAAAAGCAGTTTTCAGAAAAGTTTTCCAGAAAGAAAAGTAATTTCAGATAATAAAAGAGATTTCAGAATAGATGATTTGAATGAATTTGGTTTTAGAACCATGGATTTTCAAAAAGTATTTTAGTTCCTATTTTAAACTGTCAACTCACTAGATCGTTCAAACGATCTAACCCTCCCCCCAACTCTCAGTTTTCTTATTTTACAGGTATACCCAGAGGACGAGCTCGAGAGGACGGATACTGATGCAGTCATTAGAGGGTTTGAGTCCACCAGGTCGAGTCGGAGCTACATTACAGTTAGAGTCTAAGTAAAGCCATGCATCACACTTGTTGTATAGTTGAGATTGTGTATGTTATTGTGTTAGATGTGTTCATTATCAGAATTGTAATATGAAGTACTGTTGACTACATAGTATGAGTATTTGAGATGTATTCCATGTTATCAAGTTGGACAATGGTCTCTATGCATGAGTTTATGTATGAGACACGATTAGTAGTGTTGAGCAGAGTCAAAGGTTCAGAGGCTCAGGGGAATAGTGCGGCCTATTCCCTTCCGGTAGCATCTCCGAGTGGGGGATGTTACAAAGATGGTATCAGAGCATGGTCTAGGGAGTCAGTGACGGTAGTGGGTAGAGTGTTGGGGTCTTATATACGTAGTATGCCCGGGATACTAGTATGTGAGGCACTACCTCTCCAATATTATATCCTCGAGTACGTCCTCAAGCCTTATTGACAGGTTGGTAAGAATTCCCAAGTTATCTGAATTCTTTTCCTAGTAAAAGTAACCAAAATCCTTGTTCTTGTTAAGGATTCTTCTGTAGTTATCTTGGCCTATGAGTAGAAGTTCAAGACAGGTTATGAGGACAGATAGTAAGGTTTTGAAAATATTCACTTAAGAGAGTAAAAGAGAAAGAGAAAGCTAGACGAAAAGTACGATGTACAGATGCTCAGAGTAACCAGAAGCAACTAGAATTAGAGATACAGAAACAGATAGATAACGAAGTACCAGACCTGCAGTAGTAAAGGGAATAGAAAAGCCTGAGCAAGAGAAAAATATCAAGTAGGCCTAAGTAGAGTTCTTTCCCTTCTCGTAAGACTCATTCTTTCCTAATAAGACTCATTCCCTCACCAGAAAATTCCTTCTATTAGACCCAATAGCCTTGAGTACCTCATATAAATAGCAAGTTCCCGGAGTAACGAAGAATAGTCAGGAAGATAAAAGAAGCAAGAAAGCAAGATTAGATTTGGGAGTTTCAATAGACGAGAGATGCCAAAAAGGATGAAGAGATTTTAGATCCCCAAACCTAGGTCCGTAAGCAAGTAAATGAAGGTCGTAAGTTGAGATGATTAGTTACCTTACCCCAAGAAACCCGACATAAATACGACCTTAAACTATCCAGATTCTCACCCCTCAGTAATATCAGTTGAAGAAGCTGTCTTGAAGAAGTCTATCTCATACCTATCTTATATGAGTAATATACTATAACATGACATAAAATACCATCTGTAGAGACGTAAAATGCTCATCTCAACCCGTGCCAGCATATAAAGAAATAATCGTACGGAAGCCCAGTTCGCATAACATAATATTCTAAGATAGATGTAGTGAATTTGGAAGAATATGTTACCCAGAAAAAGACCAAGGAAACTTCTAAGGTCAGACAAATAAGAACCCAACCCAAGCCAAGATATGCAAGTTCACAGTACAAGTAAGAATCCATAGATCCGACCAATATCAGTAGGAACCCATGTAAGTTTAAAAAGAGCAGACCTATGAGAATTGAATACACTAAGAAGTTAGCAAACATACCAGTATGAACAGTAGGACAGAGTACCATAGTTGTGATCTAGCAAGAGTAGAGATCCAGAAGGAAACTCATAAGATGAACGACCACTAGCATCGGAAACATAACCTAAGCCAAGAGATAGAATATGAAAACAATTCAAAAGGATACGGTTAATGACAAGGAAGTTCAGTGCATATAGTAAATAGAGATAACGAAGCTTAAGGATGGTAATGGAATGGAGATCTCAGAATGGATGAAGTTGTGAAACTTTAAGACCTGAAGTAACCATTGTGATCCCAACTGAACGGATGATAAATTTTCCTCCTAGTAACTCTACTCTAAGGAGAATGTAGACACCTAACCACTAAGCCTAGATCATCAGCAATGATGTAGATTTCCATATCTCTATAGAAAACATGTATCCACCCCTCAGCCTAGGACCCAATAAGGTTTTGGATAAATAAAGAAGAGCGTCAGATATGATAGACAGATCATGAGACAGTAGAACGACCAAACCAAGAAGCTCAACATGACCTAGACAATGATCAGAAGATAGTAACATTCTGTATGAGAATGAGTAGTTTGAATTCACAATAAGTCTAACCGAATCCAGAAGTTATAACCTACCCAAAATTATCAAGGAAGTAAATGCTCAAAAGAGTAAGGTCCTAGAGTACGCAACACAAATAGCGCCCCCAGGTGTAAGACATACGACTTATGAAGAGCTTCCCACAGGAATAGAGAGGAAGACTTATAAGAGAGAAACACTTATACAAAAGGCTCAATAGTGATATCATGACTTGTCGTCAAATATGAAGTTCCCAGAGAAGTAAAAGACTAAGGAGGTTAAGAAACTGAGGTTAGTAGGAAGAATAACAGAGGTAGTATGGTAGGAATTTGAAAGAGCATGAACCATTAGGAGATTCTCAGTAAGAGGTAGTATGATCGATAATCGCAAAACGGATCAGGAGTGAAGTTGAAGCATGAGATAATTCAGATAGTACCTAGCAGAAGTACCTTAGTGTGGGAACCGACACTAGTAAACACGAGAGTACTAGGCTTATAGTATATAGCACACATGCAAATACAGCACATGGAACTAGTGAGATCAGCATAACTGGAAAGGCCTCAGGACCAATCCCCACCCTCCCAACCCTTGTTATACAACAACAGCAATGAAGGACCTTGATGATTGCCTCAAACTACTCCTAGAAATAAGTGACTGCGTTGTGGATGAAGATCGAAATATAAAACCTTTCGGACTTAGTATAAAAAAAGAACAGAAGAGAAGATAGCTCTAAGTAAAAGATTCAGGAAAGAAGTTGTTTAGATGGAGCGATGGAGAGATAGATCAAGCAACGACGAGAATACAAAAGAACCAGCGTTAGACATAACTAGAGATATATAAAAGAAGATATCAATGTTTGGAGATGGAATAGTCGAGGGTTAAGTAACAAAATAAACTTTTAGTGGTTAAGTTCAGTAGTACTACAGAACATCAAACTTTCTAAGCGACGAAATAAGACAAGAATTCTAGCACAGAAGGAAGGTAGCGAGTTTAACCCATAAGTTCTGATGTAATGTACTTAGCTAAGAAAAAGGGCAAAGTACGATTTGGAATGGATTTATTAAAGTATAACATAGAGATGGCCAAATAAACTAGGTATACATATATTATTGAGACGAGGGAAACATATGACATAGTAAGACTATAGTAATAACCGAAGTAAGATATTTTTAAGTACATTCAGGTTAAGAGAATAAGTCGATGCAAAGGATGAATAATCTGATTTATATTAACACTGAATATATAAAGGTAAAGATAGAATAACTTAGAGGACGGAGCTGGTTAGTAGTTGAAAGTTGGTGAAAAGAAAATAGACTGTTAAGCAGATAAATTAAGAGAATAAATGCCAAGGTCAGGTTGAGTAGGTGGAACTAGAAATGTATTAAGTATGATCATTTTTACTAGTGACAAAGATTATCCTTGTACATATTTGTTCCAGAGTTATGGTAAAACGTGAAGAAACTTAACGATAGGATGACATAATCACCTCTAAAAATGTGAAGGCGTTTTTTTTTTTTTTTGGATAAGGTAAGTATTATAACCAAAAGAAAACTATACAAGAGCAAAGGGGCATCCCCCAGAAACTAGAGAGGACAGACCCTCCTAGAAGAAAGCCAAACGGCTACAAAAGATCAACAAAAGATGTCATCGGGCAGGTGCCACGAAAGGTGAAGCCATTTATTGTCATAAGATGGATTCACCTTACGTAAAGAACTAACACGATTCCGAACATCAAAAACAATATCATATAGAAGAACAGAAACAGGCCTAAGAGGCATATCATGAGTGCGAGCATTCCTCTCCCTCCATATATGGTATACTGACGCTGCAAAGGACAGACGAACCAGAAGATGACATAAAGAGGCACCGGAGAACTGACAAAGCCACTACTCAGTATGGTCATTAAAAGAAGTTATATTATAATAAGGAAATGAAGAATTTGGGGTATACTTAAAGTCAAAGGAAGCGGAGGTTATCGGCAATAGTACAAAGTACAATAGTGATACATTAAGTGTGAGGAGTAGCAGAAGCCCCAAATGATATTCAAGAATTATTATGATCATGGCAAGAGATATAAGAAGTGAGGATAAATGATTCAATTGGAACAGTAATGGATATGACTATATTAACACGAATGCATCAAATTCGTTTAGGACCTTACAAGTTAAGTATGCAATAATAAGATAAGTGATATTTTAGGAATTCGAAAGAGGTATTAAACCCTTAAAGAAAAGGAGGAGATTTAGTAAAATACAGTCATAAAGTATCAGACAGGAAGAAGTAATTCATATAGGCACCAATTCGAATGGAACCTAAGTTCAGATCATGAGGAATTGAGTATTTCTAGTACACATTTTAGGACATTATATAGTATGAAACAAGAGATAGATATAAGTTTATGAAGGAAAACTTTCATTAAGAGTGACACCTCTACGAGAAGGCTAGATATATGACACGAACTCCCATGATTAAGCATTCATCAACAAGAATCGAATAGAGATATATCAAGATAAGAGATTCTCAGAAGTTATAGTATCAAGTTCTTGAGCAGAAAAGTAGAAAGCAAGTAAAGGAATATAAGAGTAGCATAAGTCAGATACCTTTCAACCAAGTCAGGCCTAAAAAGTTCAGCAACAGAATGGATTCGAGGACGAATCCTATTTAAGTGGGGGATAATTTATAACATCCGGTGATCTCGACCACTGTTACATTGTGGGCCGCATGAAAGAAAATATAAATTATGTTTGAACATATATACACTCATGAAATGACTTTGGGGACAATCAGCAAATTCTTCGAAATTCCGAAACGAAATTGTACGATGTTCTACACTGAACAGCCCATGGTATTTGGGCCATAACATTTTCATACGGTCTCCGATTTTTATGAACTTTATATCATCAGAAAGCTAAGATTGAGACGAACCATAAATAGGTCGAAAACGAAACTAAAAATTTGAATGAACAGTACCTGAGGACCACTCTAGAAAATTCTCAAAGTTTCTCAAAATTTCTAAATTTTTCTCCAATTATATCAATTACAAATAGCCCATAGTATAAAATTGGATACTATTCAAACATCCCCAAGATTGGGAGAAAGAAGAAAACGTGAAAGGAAGAAGAAGAAGAAGAAGAAAGAGAGAGAGATTTGCAAGTTTACAAGAAATTGGAAAGAGAATGGAAAGAATACAACCCAAATCAAGCTTAGAAAGAAGAAAATGGAGCTTAGAGGCTCTAGTTGTGAAGGAAGAGTTTGATTCAAGGTAGAGAAAAACTTGACCCAAATTTTGATACATTGAGTTTTGATGATTTGATAATTGTAGTACGTTGTTGGCTTGAGTTTGATGATGATTGAATGATTATTGTATTCAGAGAATGATGGTTGTGAGAAACCCCAATTTGTTAAATCTTTGGGTATGAAACTAAATGGGGTCTATAGAATGGATAAGAGATGATGTTAGAGGGTGATTTTGATGAAGCTCACTCTCTCGTCTCTGTTTGGTGGACGTCACGATGCTCAGCTGACGCTGAACTCACTTGGAGGATTAGACCAAGCAAACCCCTCGCAACGGACGGAACCCCAAAAACCACGAATTTGATTTTGTAGGAACAAAACCCTTCCAAGGACACAAATAAGACCCACAAAGAACTTGTCTTTGAGAACCCTTAATATGATTCCTTGAAGTGTTCTGCTAGCACGGAGACGCTACTAAGGTTGCCACGCCTTAGATAAGTCGATTGCATGAGATAAGGGGAATCCCTCCCTTAAGTAATTTAGGCAATAGCCAAGACTTCAAAATGAAGATGAAATTCGAAATTTGGTGATTAGCTTCTCATTAAGATGAAATGAGTTTAAATAGTACAATGAAAGAAACCCTAATGGGTGCAAAATGACCAAAACACACCCTAAGTTGCTAACTAATGGCTATTAAATGGCCATGCCCTTAATAGACATTTAATAACAAACACAAAGTCAAAAGAAACAAAGACTTAATCAATAACAAACAAAGACTTTATAAAAAACTTTGCCAAAAAAGTCTAAAGTAAAAACACAAAATCATAAAAGTCAACAAATGTGGAAATTTTTTCCAAATTTGTCTAAATTTGTTTCCTTGCACCAAAAGTCCTCCAAATTCGTGGCTTCCATGTATAAAGGCATAATGATGTGTCATAAAGTCCAATAAGTCTTGTCTTGGCCGAATATTTAGTGTCGGGCTTGAATCGGCTTGATCCGTTAAAAATATACTCGGCTTCAAGATTGATGGTGCGTTACTCTGGTATGACTTCGGTCAAGTGAAATAGCTTTGGACCCACTCCATTGAAGCCCTCATGTGACGCCAATATGGCCCGGAGTTGTCTGTCACACTCGACCATGGCATTCTGCGCTAGCCCCGCCATTGCGTCTCTGATCTTCTTAGCTCTTTGGCGTGTGATTGGACCTGTTGGCAATTGCAAAGGATCTAATGTTCCTTGAGTTGTTGGATTTATGTCATTTGTTCCTTGAGTTGCTGGATTCATGTCATTCCCTCCCTCTTGAAAAAGATTCGACCTCGAATCTGTACCTGCATAAAAAGAGTTAAGTCAAAAACATTAAATGTCATAGACACATTATGCTCACCTTGTAAATCCAGCTTGTATGCATTGTCATTAATCCGTTCCAAGACTTGAAATTGACCATCCCCTCTCGGTTGTAGCTTGGATTTACGCTGTTCAGGAAATCTTTCCTTTCACATGTGTACCCAAACCCAATCTCCAGGTTGAAATACCACACGTTTTCTTCCCTTATTGGCTTGAGAAGCATATTGTTCATTCTTTCGTTGTATGTGCTCTCTTGCTTTCTCATGTATGTGTTTCACCAAATCAGTTTTCTTTTTTCCATCTAACCCTGCATGCTCATCAACAGGCAATGGTAACAAATCTAATGGAGTTAGTGGTTGAAAACCATAAACAATTTCAAATGGTGAATAAGATGTGGAAGAATGAATGCTACGATTATATACAAATTTAACAAAAGGCAAACAATCCTCCTAAGTTTTCAAGTTCTTAGAGACAATAGTACGCAATAACTAAGTCAAAGTCCTATTAACCACTTCAGTATGTCCATCAATTTGGGGATGACAAGTAGTAGAATACAAAAGTTTTATTCCTAACTTACCCCATAAAACTTTCCAAAAGTGACTAAGGAATTTAACATCACGATCTGAAACTATACTCCGTGGAATTCCATGGAGTCGTACCACTTCTCTAAAGAATAAGTCAGCAATGTTAGTGGCATCATCAGTTTTATGACATGTTATAAAGTGTGCCATCTTACTGAACCTATCAACCACTACAAAGATGGAATCTTTACCATGCCTAGTCCTAGGTAAACCCAATATAAAGTCCATTGATATATCTACCCACGGCTCACTAGGTACAGGCAACGATGTATACAACCCATGAGGCATAACCTTAGATTTAGCCTTTTTACAAATCAAGATTTATCACACAAACGCTCAATATCTCTCCGCATTTTAGGCCAATAAAAATGTTCACTCAATACCCCTAAGGTCTTAGAAATGCCAAAGTGCCCCATTAAACCTCCCTCATGTGCTTCTCTAACTAACAACTCACGCATACTACAAACAGGAATGCATAATCTATTCTCCCTAAATAGAAACCCGTCATGTTGATAGAATTTATTAAAGGTAGACTTTTCACATGTAGCATAGATGGTACTAAAGTTAGTATCATTTGCATAAAGTTCTTTAATAAATTCAAACCCAAGCATTCTTGCACTCAATGAAGTAAGTAAAGCATACCTTCGCGATAGTGCATCAGCGACAATGTTTTCCTTACCTTGTTTGTAGCGAATTACGTATGGAAATGTCTCAATGAACTCCAACAACTTTGCGTGTCGTTTGTTCAACTTACCTTGGCCCTTTCAAGTGCTTCAATGATTCATGATCAGTATGGATCACAAATTCTCGAGGCCACAGATAATGCTGCCAAGTCTCAAGGGCTCTCACTAGCGCATACAAATCCTTGTCATATGTGGGGTACCTCGAAACTCCTCAATTCAGCTTCTCACTAAAGTAAGCTATTGGTCGCTTTTCTTGCATAAGAACAGCTCCAATGCCTATTCCGGATGCATCACACTCAATCTCAAATGTCTTTTCAAAATTGGGTAGCACCAAAACTGGTGCACTACATAACTTCATTTTAATATCCTGGAATGCACGCTCATGCTCTTCTCCCAATTTGAAACCAACAGTTTTCTTCACTACTTCAGCAAGACTACTGAAGTCTTTAACAAATTTGCGGTAGAAGCTTGCTAATCCATGGAAGCTTCTAACTTCTGTCACTGTCGTTGTCATCAACTTCTCTACATCAACTTCGATGTCATCTGCACTTACAACAAAACCAAGGAAAACAATCCTATCCATACAAAAAGTGCACTGACCAAAGTTAGCATACAGTTTTTCCTGTCTCAACACTTCAAGAACATGCTTCAAATGTGTAACATGCTCATCTAATGTTTTACTGTAAATTAAGATGTCATCAAAATAAACTACAACAAACTTACCTATAAAAGCACGCATAACATGATTCATCAATCTCATAAATGTGCTAGGTGCGTTTGTAAGACCAAATGGCATAACTAACCATTCATACAAGCCATACTTGGTCTTAAATGCAGTTTTCCACTCATCTCCCTCTCTCATGCGAATTTGATGGTATCCACTCTTTAAATCAATCTTACTAAAAACTTTGGAACCATGCAATTCATCCAACATGTCATCTAGTCTAGGAATAGGGTGACAATACTTTACCGTTATATTGTTGATCGCTCGACAATCAACACACATATGCCAGGACCCATCTTTCTTAGGAACTAGAAGAACTGGTACCGCACAGGGACTCATACTTTCTCTAACATACCCTTTCTCCATCAACTCCCTCACTTACTTCTAAAATTCCTTCATCTCCTCCGAATTACTTTGGTAGGCTGGTCTGTTAGGAATGACTACGCCAGGTAAGAAATCTATCTGGTGCTCAATACCTCTAATGGGTGGAAGCCCACTAGGAATGTCCTCTGTCAGCACATCACTGAATTCCTGCAAAAAAGATGAAATGGACACAGGAAGTAAAGGGTCAGTGTTAGCAATACAAATACGGTGTTCCTTGTAGACCAACAAAAGCATAAGATTGCTAGCCTTAAAAGCTTTCATTGCTTCACACTTCACCCATGTAAAAGCTCTTTTTCACTCGCCCTTTTGTTTCCCTTATAAGTTCACTCACACTCCCCTTGGAAACACTCACGGCCTTTGCCTTATTTTCCTTACTAGGTTCGGTCACACTCCCCTCACGTGTTTTCCCCAAGGCTGTGTTTGCACTCTCAATCTCTCTCAAGTTGCAACTTGACTTGATCCTCGTGGACTTGCTTTGGTGTGAGTGGGTACAAGGTAATGGGTTTTCCCTTATGTTGAAAGGAATACTTATTCTTGAACCCATCGTGAATAACTTTCCTATCAAACTGCCACGGCCTGCCCAAAAGAATATGTCCTGCATGCATCAGTATCACATCACATAGGACATCATCCGTGTATGGCCTAATGGTAAAGCTCAATAACACCTGCTTTGTCACCTTTATCTCACCACAATCATTTAACCACTGCAACTTATAAGGCTTGGGATGCTTCAAGCAATCTAATCCCAACCTCTCAACTAAAGCCGTACTTGCGACATTAGCACAAATGCCCCCGTCAATGATCATACTACACCCTTTTACCATTCACACGGCATCTGGTATGAAATATATTCTCCTCTGTTGATCACTCTCATCCTCAATAATTTTTGCACTCAAACACGCTTGACAACTAAGGACAAGTTATCCAGCGGGTATGCAGCTCCTCTTTGTCACTAGTATCCTCAATCTCAGGCTCATCATCATCAACCTCAACTTCACTGTCAGTAGAATGTACTTCACCACTCTTCTTATCAATCACTAAGGTGCGCTGTGTTGGGGCACTGTGAAGAATAGTGTCCCATGCCCAAACACTTGAAAACTTGATGTCCTTTGTCTTTGGTGTTGTACCTTCAGGTTTCGTTCTAGCCTTGCTTGGTTCTGCAACTTCTTTACCCTTG
Source organism: Zanthoxylum bungeanum (assembly GCA_019454045.1). Classification (NCBI taxonomy): domain Eukaryota; kingdom Viridiplantae; phylum Streptophyta; class Magnoliopsida; order Sapindales; family Rutaceae; genus Zanthoxylum; species Zanthoxylum bungeanum. Next base: position 9,149 of record SKCR01007671.1, on the reverse strand, counting down.
GCACCAGGTTCAACCCTTGGCTTATTAAAGCCTCCATCTCGTCGATCATTAGGAACCGATTTCCCCTTCCATGTAGAAGTAGTCTGAGTACCAAATCTGGATGTAGACTTCTTCTTGAGTTGCCTTTCTACCTTGACAGCCATGTGAAGCATATCCTCCAAATAAACATAATGATGCAACTCCACCATGTTGGCAATCTCTCTGTTCAAGCCCCCTAAAAACCGTGCCATAGTAGCCTCTGCATCCTCCACTATATTCGCCCTGATCATGGCAACCTCCATCTCTGTGTAATAATCCTCTACACTCTTGGTCCCCTGATACAAATGTTGTAGTTTCTGATACAACTCTCGGTAGTAATGGCTGGGTATAAATCGTTTCCTCATGAGACCTCGAAGTTCTTCCCATGTCTGAATTGGCCTCTCATAATTCCTCATTCGGTTGGTGACAATCTGATCCCACCAAATCATAGCATAATCTGTGAATTCCATGACTGCTAGATTGATCTTCTTCTCATCTGAGTAATGATGACAATTGAAAATCAATTCTATTTTCTTCTCCCACTCTAAATATGCTTCTGGATCATTCTTGCCTCGGAAGTTTGGTATTTTGATCTTGATGCTGCTCAAATAACCATCAACATCACCATGTCTACCGTAACCCCTCCTGTCATAATCCTCACGCCTGTCATCAAATGCACCTCTACCATCAAACCGCATATCCCTCCTATCATTCCTCCTATCAAAACTCCTATTAGGCCTCTTATCAGGCCCTGGCTGAAATCTCTCCTCCACATCATTAAGATCATCAGAATCATCAAACTCATTTTCAGCTTCTTCTTCATCTAGTGGTACCCGCCGTGGTGCCACATTCTGAGGCGATGGTTTATGTCGATGTAGTGGTCTGGGAACACTGCCTATTCGATTACTCTATACTTCCCTGGATAACTTATCAAAAGCAGCATTCATGTTTTCCATCATATCCATGAATTTCCTTTCTAAAGCCTCAAGTTTCTCATCCACTGTCAAATAGTACCTGCCATCTCAAAGCTTCAACAAACAGATTAGAAGCAATAATATGTGAAAATAATTAGATATCCTCACAACCTCACAATCTCACAAGCTCATGTGTTTACACTCAAATATGTATCACTCCACTCGTGTTTACACTCAATATGTATCACTCCACTTGTGTTTACACTCAATATGATGTGAATATGACTTACCCAAAGTTCACAACAATGTGTAATCTTCAAGCTAACATAAACAACAAGAACCAATAATGTATATAGGGTAGGTGGAATAATGCGAATAAGAATAGTAATCATGAAGACTCAATCAAAGAAACTTAAGCTAAAGAGCACGGAATAAAGAAAAAAAATGAGTTAGCGAAATACGTAAACAAACAAGCAAGCACTCAATGTGACACTTAGCCAATCTTGTAATCACTATCTACTGTTTTGTCTCACTTACTATTTTTTTTTCTTTTTTTTTTTACTCTTTTCTCTTTTCACTCATTTCTTTTGCCTCTCACACTCACAAGTGTATACAAAGTAAATGAAATATAATGCAAATATCAATATTTCAGAGGTAGCAAGTAAAACTTGCTTGGATATACACGAAATTAGTGCAAATTTGGTGCACTCAACCTCACTTCACTTGATTCTTCAACATTAACAACACAAATCAGCAAAGGTACACTATGTATAACTCACGACAATTATCAACTTCATGCATTTCAATTTTTTTCATCATTCATTCACTCACTTTCATCACCAATGCACTCAAACACTCTTTCTTTTCACTCAAACTCACAAGATTGCACTAAGATCACATGAATGTAAATAAGCAAGTTCACGCAAATGCCAAGATGAATGATGTCAATTCTGATTTTTTTTTGCATAGTTGATAGGAATAATACCTATGAAAACAACACTAATTGCACGTATTCAACAATAGAAAGACAAGATATGTCATAAATCTCACATAGTCAATCTGACCTGATTCTTTTTTTTTTTTTTTCAAATCTGACCTAATTCTTTTTTTTTTTAACACAAATAACTTAATAACAATGTTGAACACGTCCTAGAAACATACAATTAACAATAAACACTTGATTTAAGTAAAGAAAATAAAGCTCTAATTTTGACTCAAATACCAAAACTAGAACATGAAGAAATACTCATGATCAATCAAAAACACTCAAAGGCAGAATGTTATTCATGCTATTTTGATCACAAATAAACAAGAAACAGCAAGAAACAACAAGATCCAACAAAAACTAAGAATCAAGATGAACAAGTATCTTGATGACCAACAAACACAATAAAGACTAAATAAAAAAAAAACACAAAGTAAAGATAGAAAAATCAGACCTTGGAACCCTAAGCTCTGATACCAAATGACGCGGAACTAACTTGGAGGATTAGGCCAAAACAACCCCTCGCAACAGACGGAACCCCAAGAACCGCGAATTTGATTTTGTAGGAACAAAACCCTTCCAAGGCCACAAAGAAGACCTACAAAGAACTTGTCTTTGAGAACCCTTAAGATGATTCCTTGAAGTGTTCTGCTAGCACGGAGACGCCACTAAGGTTGCCACACCTTAGATAAGTCGATTGCATGAGATAAGGGGAATCCCTCCCTTAAGCAATTTAGGCAATAGCCAAGACTTCAAATGAAGATGAAATTCGAAATTTGGTGATTAGCTTCTCATTAAGATGAAATGAGTTTAAATAGTACAATGAAAGAAACCCTAATGGGTGCAAAATGACCAAAACACCCTAAGTTGCTAACTAATGGCTATTAAATGGCCATGCCCTTAATAGACATTTAATAACAAACACAAAGTCAAAAGAACAAAGACTTAATCAATAACAAACAAAGACTTAAAATAACTTTGCCAAAAAAGTCTAAAGTAAAAACACAAAATCATAAAAGTCAACAAATGTGGAAAATTTTTCCAAATTTGTCTAAAGTTGTTTCCTTGCACCAAAAGTCCTCCAAATTCGTGGCTTCCATGTATAGAGGCATAATGATGTGTCATAAAGTCCAATAAGTCTTGTCTTGGCCGGATATTTAGTGTCGGGCTTGAATCGGCTTTATCCGTTAAAAATATACTACTCGGCTTCAAGATTGCTGGTGCGTTACTCTGGTATGACTTGGGTAAAGTGAATAGCTTTGGACCCACTCCATTGAAGCCCTCATGTGACTCCAATATGCCCCAGAGTTGTTTGTCACACTCGACCATGGCATTCTGCGCTAGCCCCGCCATTGCGTCTCTGATCTTCTTAGCTCTTTGGCTTGTGATTGGACCTGTTGGCAATTGCAAAGGATCTAATGTTCCTTGAGTTGTTGGATTCATGTCGTTTGTTCCTTGAGTCGCTGGATTCATGTCATCAGCGCTTAGTGTCACGACGTGTGTGGTAGTCGCGACGCCTAACCCTTGCTTCGCGACACAGAGGCAGAGGATGTTCACTGGTTCATTAGCATGTGTGAGCGTCGCAACGCCCAAGGGGCAGCGTCGCGACGCGTGAACAAAAATTCCCCATAATCAGTTTTAGTTCATTTCAGTTTCACCCTAGCATGTTAGAGGCCACCCTAAGGGTCTCGTATCAACTCGTATGCATATATTACATCATGATATAAGTATGATACGCCTTTAAGTGTTAGCAAGTGCTTGAATAGATAAACTTAGCCTAATTCCGTAATATATTCCTCAGTCCATTTTCTAATCAAGTTCATGCATACATTACATCATGATATAAGTATGATACGCCTTTAAGTGTTAGCAAGTACTTGAATAGATAAACTTAGCCTAATTCTATAATATATTCCTTAGTCCATTTTCTAATCAAGTTTACTAATTAAAGATCATCACATGAATCGTAAATTCATTCGGCAAAGTGAACAAATGTCAGCTGGACTCCAAATCTGTGAGTGGACCCTTTTTCTCAAACTGATTTCTACTTATTTCTTTTGACTCGAGACTTACTTTTAAAATATTTTAAGCCGTTAGCCAAGTTAATTTCTAGTTATTTCTTAAACGAGAATGTTTGAGCCATGATTTAGAAAGGGATGTTTTCAAAATCATGAGTTTTTATGATTTTCGGAAGCATGAGGGAAAATCCCACCTCAGTTGTAACTTGGTATATATAATGGAATTGACGGACTCAGAACGTGTGCACACATAGTTCAAGACTAGGATAATTGTGATCTAGCAAGAGTAGAGATCCAGAAGGAAACTCATAAGACGAACGACCACTAACATCGGAAACACAACCTAAGCCAATAGATAGAATATGAAAACAATTCAAAAGGATACGGTTAGTGACAAGGAAGTTCAGTGCAAATAGTAATTAGAGATAACGTAGCTTAAGGATGGTAATGGAATGAAGATCTCAGAATGTATGAAGTTGTGGAACTTTAAGACTTGAAGTAGCCATTGTGATCCCAACTAAACGGATGATAAATTTTCCTCATAGTAATTCTACTCTAAGGAGAATGTATACACCTAACCACTAAGCCTAGATCATCAGCAATGATGTAGATTTCCATATCTCTATAGAAAACATGTATCCACCACTCAGCCTATGAACCAATAAGGTTTTGGATAAATAAAGAAGAGCGTCAGATATGATAGACAAATCATGAAACAGTAGAACGACCAAACCAAGAAGCTCAACAGGACCTAGACAAGGATCAGAAGATAGTAACATTCTATATGAGAATGAATAGTTTGAATTCATAATAAGTCTAACTGAATCCAGAAGTTGTAACATACCCAAAATTATCAAGGAAGTAAAGGCTCGAAAGAGTAAGGAACTAGAGTACGCAACACAGATAGCGCCCCCAGGTGTAAGACATATGACTTATGAAGAGCTTCCCACAGGAATAGAGAGGAAGACTTAGAAGAGAGAAACACTTATACAAAAGGCTCAATAGTGATATCATGACTTGTCGTCAAATATGAAGTTCCCAGAGAAGTAAAAGTCTTAGGAGGTTAAGAAACTGAGGTTAGTAGGAAGAATAACAGAGGTAGTATGGTAGGAATTTGAAAGAGTCTGAACCTTAAGAAGATTCTCAATAAGAGGTAGAATGATCGATTATCGAAAAACGGATCAGGAGTGAAGTTGAAGCATGAGATAATTCAGATAGTACCTAGCAGAAGTACCTTAGTGTGGGAACTGACACTAGTAAACACGAGAGTACTAGGCTTATAGTATAGCAGCACTTGCAAAAACAACATAGGGAACTAGTGAGATCAGCACAACTGGAAAGGCTTCAGGACCAATCCCCACCCTCCCAACCCTTGTTATACAACAACAACAATGATGTACCTTGATAATTGCCTCAAACTACTCCTAGAAATAAGTGAATGCGTTGTGGATGAAGATCGAAATATAAAACCTACGGACTTAGTATAAAAGAAGAACAGAAGAGGAAGATAGCTCTAAGTAAAAGATTCAGGAAAGAAGTTGTTTAGATGGAGCGATGAAGAGATAGATCAAGCAACAACGGGAATACAAAAGAACCAGCGTTAGACATAACTAGAGATATATAAAAGAAGATTTCATTTGGATAAGGAGATAGAGACATATCATAGAAGTTCTAGGCATAAATTTGAGCAGAAAATAAGACAAAGCACAACAAGTAAAATGTTTGGAGATGGAATAGTCGAGGGTTAAGTAACAAAATAAACTTTTAGTGGTTAAGTTCAGTAGTACTACAGAACATCAAACTTTCTAAGCGACGAAATAAGACAAGAATTCTAGCACAGAAGGAAGGTAGCGAGTTTAACCCATAAGTTCTGATGTAATGTACTTAGCTAAGAAAAAATGGCAAAGTACGATTTGGAATGGATTTATTAAAGTATAACATAGAGATGGCCAAATAAACTAGGTATACATATATTATTGAGACGAGGGAAACACCTGACATAGTAAGACTATAGTAATAACCGAAGTAAGATATTTTTAAGTACATTCAGGCTAAGAGAATAAGTCGATGCAAAGGATGGATAATCTGATTTATATTAACACTGAATATATAAAGGTAAAGATAGAATAACTTAGAGGACAGAGCTGGTTAGTAGTTGAAAGTTGGTGAAAAGAAAATAGACTGTTAAGCAAATAAATTAAGAGAATAAATGCCAAGGTCAGGTTGAGTAGGTGGAACTAGAAATGTATTAAGTATGATCATTTTTACTAGTGACAAAGATTATCCTTGTACATATTTGTTCCAGAGTTATGGTAAAACGTGAAGAAACTTAACGATAGGAAACATAATCACCTCTAAAAATGTGAAGGCGTTAGATAAGAAGGAATTGAAGATACACTCAGTATGGTCATTAAAAGAAGTTATATTATAATAAGGAAATGAAGAATTTGGGGTATACTTAAAGTCAAAGGAAGCGAAGGTTATCGGCAATAGTACAAAGTACAATAGTGATACATTAAGTGTGAGGAGTAGCAGAAGCCCCAAATGATATTCAAGAATTATTATGATCATGACAAGAGATATAAGAAGTGAGGATAAATGATTCAATTGGAACAGTAATGGATATGACTATATTAACACGAATGCATCAAATTCGTTTAGTTACTTACAAGTTAAGTATGCAATAATAAGATAAGTGATATTTTAGGAAATCGAAAGAGGTATTAAACCCTTAAAGAAAAGGAGGAGATTTAGTAAAATACAGTCATAAAGTATCAGACAGGAAAGAGTAATTCATATAGGCACCAGTTCGAAGGGAACCTAAGTTCAGATAATAAGGAATTGAGTATTTCTAGTACACCTTTCAGGACATTATATAGTATGAAACAAGAGATCGATATAAGTTTATGAAGGATAACTTTCATTAAGAGTGACACCTCTACGAGAAGGCTAGATATATGACACGAACTCCAAAGATTAAGTATTCATCTACAAGAATCGAATAGAGTATATGATATGATCCAGGGTACCCACCAGAGGGTCCTCGACGACAGAGTTGTTGGACAGTTATGGCCCATAGCATCACTATTTGTACAGATCATGGTGTTGTTGTACAAATTAACTATGTGACAAAGGAAATTGCTCTTCTATCATTTGTAATTAGATTACCAAGATGTATAAATGATAGAAGGTCCATATGATTAGTTCCGGATTGAGATGATATGAGACAGTATCAATCCATAAAGGTTTAATCATTAAATATCCCTAGTCGTAGTATTATCGAGATTGGACATCGATAATGCGGAATAGACTAGTATTACACTTGTGCGCATTGTGAGGGCATAACAACATAGTTCTCATATATTTGGGTCTAGGATACTCATGCAAGTGTAATAGGAGGTTGTGTTTACCGATGGTACGGAAACAGCTTCGCTCTGGATAGACCCCTCAGAATTCCATTGGTAGTATGACTATGTGTCTATGGAAGTCCGAACCAGGGTAGGTGTATTTGGTCTTAACCTGAGACTTGCACCGCTAATACTTGCGACAATCAATATACTTTGGTTTTGGTCATCTAGTGCTTTAACAGGTTCTGTGTACGCCTCTTCTGGGTATATTGAGAATTGTAGTGTATTGGGTGTGATGTCAAGATGGAAGTATCACTCCATTCATAGTGGAGTTGATGATCACGTAGGATACAAAACTTGTTCTCTTATATGCTGCAGCTATCGGGATATTATGACTAGGTCATGTTTATCCGATTATAGAGACTAGTTACCAGAGATCTGATATGTGCTTCGTACGGGTGAGACACATTTCCAGCCCCAGACCTTGCACGTGACATCTGATGCTGGATCGAAATAAGCAATACTATGTATACTACGCCTGATATAAATCGTATATTCCTGTAAGGATATTTCTTGAGAATTTGGGAGGCATGGCGCTTTGCTAGAAGCCAACCATGTCTTGTAAATCGGTAAAAACGTAGTACTAGGTACTTACATGTTCGGATAGTTCGACGACCGGATTTACTACCAACATATCCGGGGATCTCATGGGTCGCTTCTCGAAGATTCACCGATGACGTATGACTCGCACTTAATTAATCTGGGATTAATTAATGAGAGAGAAAATTAATCTGGGATTAATTGCGGAGATATTTTATCTGGGATAAAATATTATTTAAATAGAGAAAATGATTAATTTGGAATTAATCGATAAAATAATATATTCGATATATTATACGAAATTGGATTTCGACGCGAAATTGAAATTAGATTTTAATTCAGGTGAACGAGTTAATTTAGAATTAATTCGTTAGCAACGTGAATAGTGATTTTGCTAGGCATAATTATTTAATTACGTCGCAACGGAAAATTCGTTAATTTAGAATTAGCGAACCCGAGCCCGGGAGTGTTTGCGGGCGCACTCACATTGTGAATTAAAGTGCGGCCCATAAGTCACATCAAGCGTCAAATCACTAGTCACATCAAGCGTCAATTACTTGTCACTTTGAGTGATGTGATGTCTAGTCACTTTTGATGTGAATAGTTGATGGAAGTTGATAAGAAATGATGGAAGAGTGTTAGACACTAAGTGTGATTGAAAGACATATATAATTATTTTATTAATTGGTATTTGACTTTTAATTTTTTGGTATTAGATATACATTACACACAACACCATCTCTCTTACTCTCTCCCTCTCCTAGAATCAGCCAAGGGCCATACTCTCTCCAAATTTCTACAAAATGTCGTGAGCATGGAAGAAGCTAATGTGAGGATTTGTTGCAAATTTTCACGGAGTGCTAGCACGCTTTAAGGGTCTTGCGAATGTGATAGGGAAACCGACTTGTGAGCATGGAATCACAAAGCTTGGAGCTTGGAGATCCATCCATGGAGCTTGACCTGGAGCACACCAAGGGGAGAAAGTCGAGAGCTTCAAGGGATCAAAGGGCTTGTGTTCATCGCATCCAAAACCGATCAATGTAAGTATGATTCCGCTTTTCTTCGTTGAGTATTCACATGTGTTTCATTGCTTGATTTGTTCCTTAGAACCTTAGAGAAACCCAACAAGAGTTCAATTAGGCTTATTGTGGGTTAATTTGTATTCAATCTTCAAGTCCAAGATAACTTTCAAACCTAAAGAACCGGATTGAAATAGACGAGAATGACGCAAGCCCAATATAGAAGCAGTTTTGACGAATCAAGCCGA